>CM034149.1:82995984-83205983 GCA_019776745.2 Taxus chinensis
CAATGGTCTGTATCATAGAGATGGACAAACCACCACCTAAATGTCAGTTTTCCCTACTCATTTCACAAGGTTCTTACCCCGCATTAGGTTCTTGTCCATCATGTTGTTATACTACTCATGCCATACCTTCTCCATCTACCTCCTTCCCTCAAATTAACATGGTCCAAGTTACCACTCCTACCCAAAAGGACAACGGAAAAGAAAAAGCAACTACCCCATAAACCAATCTTGTGCCCAATATACCATCTACACCCACACCCAAAAATCACCATTCAAGGAGCCCACATACCCTATTTCTGGCATGGGGCCACCCATTGTAAAATGATAAAATCAACTACATCAATCCCCTCTAAAAATGTCTTTATACGATCTCATCCAAATCTCTGAAACTCATTGATAACCCCTTAGGGAGGTTTTACAATCCATCAAGGTTTTACCTAATGAACCCACACCAGTAGCCTCCATTATCACCCCTCACCATGTGGCCTCTCTTACCAAATCATATCCTTCTTCTACCCCCACATCCACTCATGAAGTAGCCACCCTCATTTTTTCTGATGAGGAGATTGTACCTCTCTAATTAGATGACCCTGATCCTACCCTTTTCATCTCCGTCTATATCAATAATATACATGTACAGTGCATTATGATCGATGGTGGTGCTAGCATCAACATCATCTCCTCCCACGCATACAATAAAATATGCATCCCTTCAAATTGCATGTATAATAACCCAGTTATGATGTGTTCCTTTAATGATGCCATCACTTCCACCCTTGGCACCATTATTCTTCATGTTTGTGTGGGCCCTTGCACTGTCCCAAAAATTTTATACATCTTAGAGGGGAAGTTCCAGTATAACATGTTGCTTGGCCAACCTTGGATTCATGTCATGGGTTGTGTTCCCTCAAATTTACACCATTGTGTAAAATTTGAACATGAAGGACATAACTATACCATCCTAGCTAACCAATAGCCAATCAAAACATGTAACATTTTGTACCAACATAACGATGTCCTTGTACCAGTTAAGGAATCTACCACTTCTGCCACTTCTCCTTCACCCACAGCCCCATCCACCAATGTTTCTACCACCTCTCCCATGCCTAACTCTTCTATTCCTACTACTTCCATAACCTTTGTAGCTGACCCATCTACTTCCCAACCAACTGATATCTCTCCTACCCAATCGCCTAGTAATTCATCTATCCCTGCTACCCACAACTCTACTACTTATCCCTTAGAGGGTTTTTACAATGCATCACTCTGGTGGAACAGTGCCTCTATAATATAACCACATTCCTCACTTCGTAAGAGTATAAAAACCTACGCCAACATCCTCGTTATGACTATCGCATAGGAGATATCTTCCCTTATGGTCCTCCCTACCTTCACACCAACTTAACATATGGGGGACTTGATACTTCCACCTATTAACCCGAACAGCCATCCCAAACATGACAATTTTCATCTAACCTTCAATCTTTCACTAACCACCGCTTCACCCACACTTTCCTTTACCACTGCACATGGAAAGGATTTAGCTTTGGTTTTTACAAACAAGTTCGTCATATTGTCATCTCGTGTACCACCCGTAAACACAAAGATCGCAGTGGAATTTTCTTTGCCGAACCATCTTACAAGAAGACCTACATCGACCTCATTGAGGATGAAAAACCTTCTCCACCCCATTCACCAACGTCACCACCTTCACCCACAGAGTCCATAGATCCCGAATCTATTTCTCCTAACTTTTTTTTGTGGACACCATTTCCATGGGACCTCTAACTTATCAACGTGATCGTGAGGCTCACTCTTCTCTTCCCTTCTTATATCCTGACATGATCGATGATGATACACCATTTATTAACATCGTTCAATGTTAGGACAATGATTCTATCCTCACCTACCTTGGTTTGGAAGATTCTTATATTCACTAGTTGTTGCCTTCTAAGACACAAACCATGTTGAATGAATCAACCATTGAATTCAATATTAACACTCAGGACAACCCGCACATTTTAAAGATAGGCCAATATTTAGATGTCACCGAACAAGAAGATTTCACTTCTTTCCTTTGAGATCATAACAACACTTTTACTTGGTCCTATGTTGATATGCCTGGTATTGACCCAAACATTGTGGGCCACAATATTGTAATCATTCCTAAAACCAAACCCGTAAAACAAAAGCTACAGAAAATGCATCCTCGCATTGCCCTTCTTGTCAAAGAGGAACTTTAGTGCCTTCTATCGGTTTCCTTCATCCTACCCATTGAATATCCCCAAAGGATTTCTAACATCGTTCATGTCACAAAGACAATAGGGGGAATTCACATTTACATGGATTTCCATGACCTCAACTTAGCTTGCCCCAAATACGACTTTCCTCTACCAAGTATTGACTAGCTAGTTGATCTCACTGCTTGTCATGAGATGTTATTACTCATGGACGGTTTCTTGGGTTATAACCAAATATTACTCACTCTGAAAAATAAACACAAAACTACCTTCATCACTCCTTAGGGGACCTTCTGCTATCGAGTCATGCCATCTGGCCTTAAAAATGCTAGTGCTACATATCAACTGGCTATGAATTATATCTTCCATGATATAATGCATTGCATATTAGAAGATTACGTAGATGAACCTCTTATCAAATCCAAACATCGGGTCAAACACCTTAGGGTCCTTAAGGTCATATTTGACCGCCTCATCAAGTATTGTATTCACCTTCAACCTAAGAAGTGTGTCTTTATTGTGCTCTTAGGAAAGCTCCTTGATTTCATCGTTTCTTTGCATAGCATGGAAGTCAATCCTGTTAAAGTTAAGGCTATTCTCAAAATACCTCTGCCAACTTCAAAGTTTGCAAGGTAAGTTACAATCTATTTGTCGATTTATTTTGTAACTTTCTAACCACTACAATTCATTTCATCACCTCCTCAAAAAGTAAGTCTCCTTAAAATGGGATGATGAATTCCAAAAATCCTTCGATGTCAAAAAACAATATCTTCTCTAACCACCGGTGGTCATTCCTCCTAAGGATGACCACCCCTTTTACCTATACATTTTTTCTACTGACCATTCCCTAGGTTCCATGCTCGCTCATCGTGATGAGAAACATAGAGAGCAAGTGATTTATTACATAAGTTGTACCCTTTTGGACTAAAATAGGTACATTTATGCTGAGAAAATTTCCTTACCCTTTGTTTTTTTGCCACTAAACTTCATCATTACTGATCCAAAAATAGACTGAAAATTTTATCTACTCAATCTTCAAACCCTTGTAGGATTATCAAATTACCGTTTAATTTTTACCCTGTTAAAATCAACTCAAAATAATGCAATAAGTATGACATTTTGCAAAAGGGTTGATTATAGAGTTCGATAATTGCCTACATCTCTGGGTTCTTATCAAACCATTCCACTAGTAAAAAATTGTAAGTTACAATAGTACTTTCACAAGAAAACCTAATGGAAACTATTAAGAACTTTCTTAGAAGAATATCTAGACCTTCAGATGATAAGGGTGAAATATAGCACCCAGCTTCCCCTTTCCTAGCGTATTCAACAAGCTCTATGGCACCAGCTCCACTATTCATAATCCTCTGGTTCTCAATCAGTCTTCCAAATGCTTCGTAACACCCTACGGCACTCTGATAAATATTCCAGGCTTCAAAATAATTTGGTGTGGCACTATGGGCTGACTAGGTAGTATTAATAACTCCTAGTCACAATAATGCCTATTTAAATAAATAGGTCTTCACAACTTTATAATAATCCTTATAAATAGGTCTTATCAATAAAAATGTTCATCTGCTTGCTCGAGCAATATTTCTCAAGCTATCACTTTGAGCTTCTGAAGTTGTGTGTCCTTTACAAAGAAATGGGTCCCTTATTTATACCCAAATAGGGTCCTAATAGTGCATTTAAAAATTATCCTTAGGCTATAATAAGCCTTAACCCGTAGCATGAAAAATGGGCTAAAATCATATATTAGGGTGGCATGTATTTTTAAGTGGGTTATATCCCACATAATCCTCCAAATTCCATGTGATGTGGATATATATTAAAAATTGGGTAATATCCCACATTAGGTGGGAAGAATTAATTTTTAGGCTTTATTAAAGCCTTTTCCACGCATGTATAGTGGTCAAGGGACCACTTGAGGCTTAACCGCCCCTTCCTCCTTCTCCACTCTATGTGGATGCTTGAAATATGTGTGGGAGAGGATTTACATGGGTTGGCTGCATTAATATTTGGATATTAATATGTGGAGGTATATATGTATGCGTGGTTTGTGTCATAATACGAGGTATTTGGCAATCATGTATGGTATTTGGCAATAATGCATGGTAAATAATTCTTGAAAGTAATATGAAATTCAACCCACATGAAGTATGACAAATAAGACCACCTTTCGACCTGTGATTTGAAAATTGAACTCATTGTGGCAAGCCACGTGGTGGCTTGTGGACTCACCATGTCAGCAATAATACCATAGTCCACACAGTGACTAGGCACCCCTTTGTAAAAAAAGTTGAGCCTCTTGCTCCCACGAGCTATATCATTTTATGATTATCAAATAACGGAGGTCAAAAACCAACAAATGACTCCCATTTACCTTTTTTCCACATGTCACAGTGTCATTGGTCCAATATTGACATGTTGACGAGAGTTGACTTTCCCGTTAACTGAACTTTGACCAGACGTAACTAGAGCTCCCAATGTTTTTTTGTCGCATTCTCATAGTCATTAGAAAGCTCTCAAAAATATCTTCTGAGCTGACATAATTAGGGATGTTTAGGGAACTTTTGATGATAAAAATTATCCCCTGATCAATTAACTACTCAACCACAAAACTTTTGTTGTCACTAACACAGACCCCTTACATTACATGTATGCCCAACCCTACCAACATCAACATGATGCACGTTGGCTCATGTTTCTCACAAAACTCAACCTTGAATTCATCCATCAAAAATATATCAAGGGTCAAACCATCGTTGACCAACTTACAGATGTACCCCTTTCTGGAAATCAACCCTCTAACTTTGATTTTCCAGACGAATCCATTACTACCCTCTCTTTGGATGATACCATTTACCAAATAACATTATTCTTCGATGGTTCCAAATGTTAGTATGGGGTGGTGCAGGTGTTATCCTCATTTCTATTGATGGTGAACCTATGCCTTTATCTTTCAAACTAGATTTTAATTGCACTAATGACATCGTTGAATATGAAGCACTCGTATTAGGACTTCAAACCGCCATCTCCCAGATGTCAAATCAATTAATATCTTTGGTGAATCTCAACTGGTTGTAAACCAAGTCAATGGTATATACCATTTTCGTAACGAAATACTCCAAAATTATACACACCATATGGATATACTTCTGACTACCTTTGACTGTTATGAACTTAAAACCACCCCAAGTTCTACTAATAAATTTACAAATACCATGGCCTGTCTGGCTTCTCAGATACCCACTTCGCCTGCCAACTCCAAAATATTTGTCACAATAAAAATTTGCAATCACCTTCTTATTTATCTCGAGATGTCAACTCCATTGGAACCGTTGCACCTGACCCATGTGACCTTTGGTATAAGTAGTTTGCATACTACCTTTCCTTTTCCATTTTGCCTCCCGATCTTACTCATGATAGACAACTCACCTTTCTTAAAAGTGTTTCTCACTATATCATCATGGGTGGTCTTCTTTATAAATGCGGCTTCGATGGTATTATTTTACGATGCCTTACAATTTCTGAAATTCCCTACTCCATTAAGGAATTTCACAACAAAATTTTTAGAGGTCGCTTTAGTGGCTTAACTATCAGGAAACACATTCTTCACCTAGGCTATTATTGGCCAACCCTAAACCATGACTATTGTGACTATGTCAAACATTTTTTGAAATACCAACAACATACTAATCTTCATCACATAGCTAATCATGCCTTATAGGTCACACGAGACCTTTGGCCTTTCTCTCAATGGGGTTTGGATCTTGTCAAATAGATCAATCCTCATTCTTTACAACACCATCAATGGATTATAACCACTATTGAATACTATAATTAATGGGTAGAAGCCATCCCACTCATTTCTATAAAAGTTGAGTATATTTGTGAATTCATCAACCATCACATTATTTATCACTTTGGTGTTCCTCACCATCTCATCAGTGATAATGGCAACAAATTTAAAAACAAAACCCTACAAAATATTTGTGACGCTTTTGGCATTCATCTCATTTTCTCTTCACCTTACTACCCAAAAACAAATGGCCAATCAGAATCAACCAATAAAATCTTGAACAAAATTCTTATGAAAGTAGTTGACGATACTAGGAAGGATTCACATATGCACATTCCTTTCACCTTGTGGGCTTATTGCAATAGTATTTGCACTGCAACTACTACCACACCTTTCTCTCTGGTCTATGGTAGTGAGGTTTTCTTGCCTCTTGAATTCCAAATTCCATATCTCTACATCTCACTCCAAGACATGATCAATGATGATGACTTTCACCAGGACCGTTTGGCACAACTTGAGTTATTAGATGAATGTCATCTCAATGCTCTTCATCATCTCCAAATCTACCAAAAACATATCAAACGTGCCTATGAAAAATGTGTCCATAAGTGAACCTTCTAGGTTGGTGACCTCGTCATGAAGGAAAATCAACATATAACCAAATAAGAGAAAAATAACCAGGGAAAATTTGTCCCTAATTGGTTGGGACTCTATATCATTACTCATACCTATGGATCAGGTGCTTATCATTTGTCTTCAATCAAAGGTAAACCAAAACCTGAACCCCTGAACACCTTGCATCTTCGACTGTTATATTGTTGAATCAAGTCCTATATCACCTTATGTCTATTTCTAACTCATCCCTTGAGCACCCTTCACCTTTAATATTACATATTCTTAGGGTCAATGACTAAAAAAGAATCATGTGATTACCCATCAAATCTCTGCCTAATCTTCAATATGAGTATCACAGCTCTACTCATGGCATGATTTTCATGGATACTTTTTTCTTTTTCAACATGGAACCCCATGGTCATTTATCACTTGAAACCGTCTCTTTCATAGTTAACCTCTTTGTGCTATGGTTTTTTTCTTCTCAATAAGAGCCTAATCTCCCTCTACAGTCTTGTCCATGACTTAAATGTCCAAATAGCAAAATAATTTCAAAAAAAAATTACAATCAACTCCTTAAGTAGAACTTCCAGCCATGAGATTACTCCTTCAAAAGGGACATCTCTTCTCTCTATCTTGTTGTTATAAATAGATTGTTCCCTCAAAGGAAAACTATACAAAGCTATTTCAAAAATAAAATAAAATATTCAGAAGCTTCCCACATCGATCAACTTCATGAATACCTCAAGGAGATAATATAATCATCCCACGTAGACTTCCTACATTGACCAGTCTATGAAACACAAAAGAAAAAAGAGAAAATGATAACATTTTCGTCATGCACTTTCCTATTTTGATCTTGTGTCTCTTTCCAAGTAGGCATGTTGTATCACACCAAGTTACGTTAAAACCAACCATTTTCACCTCATTTCCTTTTAATCCTAATCTCCTACCTTCTCAAGGGACTTTCCGTAATAATGGCATTTCGTGATCATTTAAATTTCTTCACCCTTAGCATAATCAATCATGTAATGTCGTTAGAGTGTTATGTTCATAAGCCCAACTTTAGTACCATAGAATTTTCTAGTTCTTCTAATTAGGTGACTCTTTTAGTCACCTCTTATCCTTCACCTTCTTCACTACTCGTTTATTTTCCTATACAGGACTAGGCCATCGACACTTACACTTTAAAAATGCCTCTTTCACCAACGTCACCATGACTAACTAACCTACACCCCAACCATACCTAAATGACCTAGACACAATCATCCTTAAAACCTACCAAACCATCCCTCTACCTCATCTTATTCTTCCCTAGCTTATGGGAGAACTACATTGGCCTACAACCCCTTTTTGCTGGGGGTATATAGGCAACACTCTAAGGGAATGTGGCCCTTGGAGGTTAGCTCAGCCACTCTTTACCCTAACCCATTTCCCCCCATTTTTCTAATAACAATCTACCTTACTTAGTTTCCATTTTTCACAACACTTAGAAGTTCAAAAATCAACAAACATACATACCTACCATTTTATCACATCATCAAAACATCCAATCAATCATTTCATATTTCCATGACATCAAATATCTAGAAATTTACACCATAATGTACATATACATCATCATTTATGCTCCATACTACCAAAATTGGAAATTAAATCAAACCCAAAGACATGACTTTGACTACCTAACTCGCCTAGACTCCACCATGCCTAACTCACCTAGACTCGACCATGCTTAACTCACCTTGAATCCACCATGCCTAGAGGACTTAGAGACATCCATGCCTAACTAACCTAACTCATCCATGCCTACACGACCTTGACTCCACCATGCCTAATTCACCTAGTTTTCATCCATACACAAATAACAATGAAATTAAAACCCAAGTACATCATCCATACAATAAATCTCATCATCTATAACAATGAAATTTTGTATACCAATACAAATACATATAAGTATCTCAAATATCTCAGATATATCCTCACCATCTTTAGCACGTAGGCTTAGGGTAGAATACCCTTGTGAAATATGTATGTAAGACAGGGAACTAGTTAGCTTCGGACTTTATAGGTAGGTAAGAGAGCTTAGAGCAGATCAATAGTATCCTAGAATGCTAATGGGAAATTGTCCCTAACAAGAAATGTTGTATCTAAAGGATCCCCTATGGTTAGGGGAGACAACAGTTGGGATGAGGTATTTTCCTTTTTCGATGGAGAAGAAAGTGAAGATGACTTTCTCATGGGTAGGAGAGTTAATACCATAGGTTGTTCGTTGGGTTGTGAGGTAAGTGGTGAAATGGCATTAATCGAAGTTGTGGACTCCTCCGTGGGTGAAGGGGGAGATTATAGGGACTCCTCTATGGGTGAAGGAGTAGAGGAGCTCATGCTAGAATCTCCTCGATAGAGGGGATGGGAGGAAATTGCGGAAGGGATGGTATGGTTTCAAACATAGCATGGACCTTGTAGACATTGTTGTCATTAGTTGAAGGTTTTCTAGTTTAGTTTGATGATGGGGTATGGTTAGGGAATGAATTCTTGAAGATATGAAAATTTTGATTTTTGGGTGTGTTTGGGTTATCTAGGACGATATCTCCATTATCTAATATTTCTTGGACAATGTTCTTGAAGGTTATACAATTACCATCACTATGGCCTTTTACGCGATGATAGTTACAATAGTCATGTTCCTTATACCATGTCAGCATAGGATGAGTGGGGTCAAAACCAGTATATGGTTTTATGGTTGGAAGAGCAATGGCTCTAGACTTAAGAAGTTTTTATAATAATGAATAATAAGGCTCCCCAATTGGAGTGTATTTTCATTGCTCCCATCTAAACTGAAAAGTTTGAATGAGTGAAAGGTTGGTGGTAGGTTTTAATTGATTAGAAGGATGAGATGGGCCAACCTTTAAAACTACCACGTTGGCAAATCCTTTGTCTTTTGATTAATTATTTTGGGGTTTTGAAGAGGAAGAAGCCTCATTTAATTTAAATGTGGTGTTTTTTTATGCAATTGACTTTTCTTCTCTTCAATGGCACAAATTTATCGTTTTTGTGGTAAATTCTTCATCAAAGGTATGGAAGGTTTATAATTGTAATTTTGGTGAGATGTGCTTGTCACAAGCTCTAGTGAATAACTCTATAAGCTCGGTTTGAGGAAACTGGAATGTTAATTGTTTTATGAGGCTCCGCTAATAAGTAACAAAATCAGTGATAGACTCATCGTCATATTGTAAAGTTAAGTAAAAGTCGGTCATAGTGACCTTCTTGACGATATAGATTGAAGAATGGTCTAGGAAGGCTTGAGCCACTTTATTAAATGAGTAAATGGAATTTTGAGACAAACCACTATACCAGTGTAATGTAGTTCTGGTTAAGGACATGGGGAATGTTTGTAGGAGTAAATCATCATCGAGAGTGATTATCTAACACCCATGTTTAAAAGACCTTGTTGATAAGAGAAAACACTTAGCTAAACTTGCACATAGAGTCCGCGTGGAAGAACAACACAAGAGCAAAGGTGCAAAGGTATAGGAAGGCGCCATGTGTGGAGGTGTAGAGTCAAACTTTCAAGACTTATCCAATTTTGGAGATTAGGTCTATTCTTAGAGATTGGCATGCGGAGCACACAAAGCAATGTCGATACTTGTATGCCACTCTTTATGGAAATTCTTGAAGAACATGTCAACTCACTCTTGCATGGGCATAAGCTAAGAATAGATCCACCACTTTAGTTAACTATCAACAATCTATAGATAGCATACTTTCATGTATGGCTATAGTTGTAAAAGGTGTGTGGTTGTTATTAGCATGCAACCTATTTATGGTAGAGTTAAGTGGTGAAGGGATAGTTCCCCCACCCTATATATATGTAATGAATTACTTAGTAAATATATAGAGAGAGACATGCTTTGAAGGATGAGAGATATATGAGTACATGAGACTGGATAATTGTAACAGATCCATACACGCATATCTGGTGTCATATGAAGCTTTTGTACTGTTGGTATGATGAATATATAAAGAACATTGGCAAAACAACAATGTCTGATATGTTTTGTCAATATAGATTGTTGTTATCATGATGTTTTACATTTAAGCGCTTATAGATCTAGTTCAATGTAATGATGAATAGGTGGATTAGTTACTAAAAATATATGTTTACTACATTATCATGCTACCATTCTGCTACAGTAACTCTTAAGAGGAACCCAATACCTATGCACGCTTCAGGTGGGCACTCAGCTTAGGCTGAGTGATGTGCCAGCGCAACTACGTGTTAACTAAGAATTCTAGGTTGCATCATTGGTTCCATTGCTAGGACCTCTTTTTTAGTTGTTTTTTAGAATGGTTCACGATGAAGACATACCAACTAACTTTGGTGAGCATTGAAGAATGGATTCATGATTTGGAGGAAGAATACACATGGAGGTTTGACACTAGATTATGTTTTAGCGCATGCACTTGGGTAGAGTAGAATCTATATGACAGTTTATATGAAAGCTTCTTCGCTATCTTTCTAGTAGAATTATACTAATGGTTGATTGCATATGCATCTAAGTAGAATTGGAGGTATCACACACTTGTTTGGACACAAGAGGAATTTCAAACACTATATAATGCTGACTTGAGCTGGACTCGCATGGTAGGTACCTGGTTTTGCAGTGTCCTAAATAGCTATATTTTGGAGTATTCAATTTTGAATTCTTCATGCCTAGAGGTAGCGGAGTTCCAGTTCCTATGGTATCCTAGAGGGGTGTATTTTCAAGGTATTTCACTGGCAATCAAAATACTAATGGTAACCTTGAACTTGGAAGCTAAACCCATGGGAAGCTAAAAGAATCTACACACGTGGGGGCAGGAATAGGATTAGTGAAAGATGGTAGACCTAGTGGTAGCACAGAAGAGGGAAGAGAGGTAGCTGAAGTATGATGAGGCACGCGAGAGGGAATTATGCAAGAAACAAGAAATTTCAGAATGGATGGTGTTGTGGAGAGAGATGGCTCATGAAGGATTTGAGGCTCATGGGGAGGAAGAAGAGCAAGAGCATCAGGAACTCCCCCATCTAGGAAAGCATGATAGAGAACCCTCTTCGGCCTCACATGGAAGCATGTCAGTAGATATGATCTAGGCTGTGGGCACGCATCTAAGCCAACATGTTGACTTAGCCCTTGTGCTTGGTTTTCTAGTAGCTAGTACAATAGGTAAAAATAGTTTTAATTTAGGAAGTAAAAGCATATAAATAGGTCAGACAGAAAGTACATCAATGGCAACACAGACAACTTCATTATTCTTTGGGAGTATGTTTTTAGGCTCATCATCTGTAAAAATATGAGTGCGATGAGTGTGGGATTCACCTTTCGAATAAGGACTACTTCACAGACTGTAGGGGTCCAGTACATTACCACTATTGGGACATAGGGGAGTGCATCCACTAGCCCTATTCCAAATCCTGGAGGAGGATCGGGTGGTCTGGGAAGTTCCGGTTCTATTGGTTCAGGTGGTTTTGGAGGAAGAGGAAACCAAGGAGGTTCTAGGTCGGGTGGTCAAGGCCCACACCATCCCTGGAACATTTATATGAAGATGTCCCTTCAACTCCCAAAGTACACAGGTATCGAGGATGCTGTTAAACATGTTCATATGTGTGAAATATTGTGGCACGCAAAATATATTATGGCCTCTGAGCGTAAGGCAAGTCGATTTTCTACTACATTACAGGTGCATGCGCATAGATGGTATAGGAAGTTTGATCCCAATCTAACTTGTATTGACTATGCAACATTGAAATATGCTTTCTTGAAAGAGTTCAATATCCCAGAGTTTGAGTAGAAGAGTATAAGTGCACTCAAGGATATAAAGCAAGGCACTACTGAAAGTGTACATGAGTATGATGCCCATTTTAAAATGCTTCTATCCAAACTCTCATATGACATTCATGCGAGTCAGCATGCACAGTGGTTTGTCAGGGGATTTATTACCCCATTTCGAAGAGCACTGTCGCATAAAACTTATATCGACCCACATGAAGCATTGGAGGCCACTTTACATGTTGAATTAGTTGGGAGTATTGACATTGGAGTTAGTCCATTTTTGGAAGCTTAGATAGCAGCTATGGCAAAACAATTAGAAAAATTATTGGCAAACTCAGCTCATGAAACACGCTTAGGAATCTGGTGTACAGATTGTGAAGTGGAAGACCACACCAAGGATAGTCTCCCCCACTGAATGGTACATTCATTGCTATTGGACTATGAGATTTTCCATTTGAATCATGATGTTAGTCACTACCCCCTACTACAAAGTGCGATCAGAAAAAATGTATCATCCTTTTGTAAAATTTCTAGGTCCACGACCCATGATACTGAGGACTTTAGATTGATTGGCCAGATCCATGATGCCATTGATATTGGGGTAACACAGGTGAGTGTGGCTGATAATTCTAAAGGGAAGAATGAGCATCAGGATAGGGATTATAATAAAACATGCTATAACAGGAATGATGTAAGGTTTGAAGGGGTTTGTGAAAGGGGATGAGGATATCGAGGCAGATATGGAGAACTAGGCTGAGGTGGAGGAAGGATTGAATTCCCTCGAGGAACTTGCTATACATGTGGTTTACCTGACCATTATAGGTGTGAATGCCTGCAAAATATTTCCTGTTCATTTTGTGGAAAGGGGCATAGTTATGAAGAGTGTCCGGAGTTGTATGAGCATTTGAGTAAGTAGCACAAGAAAGAAAACAAGGGCATGGGGATGGTTAGAATCTAGTGTGTGATATAGAATCAGTGGATGCCCAAGTTAACACTAGAAGCTGAGGTGGTAATAGTCAAGATAACCACATGCGTTGAGGTAGCATGCATAAGAGAGGTGTTGTAACAGAAACTTACAATCACTAGGGAGGAGGTTTTACATGCTAGGGATCCAGATCCATCTCATCAGAAAGAAGTCTATTAGGAAACTATGGAGGTCCTTAGAATCCTTCAAGGTGGGATACAAGGTTTGAAAGAGTAGTCTCAGAAATTGGAGCACAAGGATACAGAACAGGCCCCATCAGATATTGACGATATCAGAGAGGTATGTATAATGTTGTGCCAGGAGAATATTATTCCTTTATTAGGAAATTGGTTAAAAGGGAATACTCCATGCACGGGAACTGAGACTAAGAGACAAATACTTAATGTGAATCTTCCCCCCGATAGAATTGACTATGACAAGGAGATCACTTTGAATGTTGTTGTGGACGGGTGGCTGTTGAGTAATATTTTGATTGACACAGGTGCAGAAGTAAATGTACTTACATTAGATGTGTGGGAACAAATGGGGAGACCCTCATTGCATCCATCATCTAATGTATTGTTCATGGAAAACAGAACAAAAGCTACTCCCATAGGAGTTTTGAAGGATGCATATATCACTATACAAGGGGCAAAGTTCACAGGAGACTTCGAAGTGCTAGTGCTTCAGAAGCAGATAGCTTCCCAACTTTGCTTGGGCACCCTTAGTGTTATGCAAACAATGCTGATTTGAGGTTTAACAAGGGGTATATCAGCTTCGAGAATGAGGAAAGGGTTATAATACCATTGATGGATGGGAAATCCATGTCATACGTGGAACCTTTAAGTGAAGAGGACTTGAAAAGAATCTATATATGCACTATTCGGAACCCAGAGGTCCAGGATCCATTTAAGGAAGGAATCCTTCATTGGGAAGATTCTCAATCAATCAGTGATACTACCAGTGTTGCTTGTGATAATTGGGCTCATAGCACTTATGAAGTGGTGGGGCATGAATTTAAGCATGCGGTTTCTTGCAAAAAGAGTTTTCGCTCTATTTGATGTATAGGTCACTCAGTACTCCGCTATACTAGATCTGAAGATTTAACTAGGTTCTTACAGGCCATGGAAACAAATTGGGTTGACCAGCTTAAATGACGTGTTATGCTGTCATATACTTTAGACAGGACAACCACGTGATGGTGGATGGTCCACAAGGATAATCTCTTAGAGTGAGGAATGATTGGGACAGCCTTATCAACCAAGTTTTCAAGAAGTAATGCACCTACAAAAATTTGTCATTATCATGGTGATCAACCTGCTCAGCATCATATCCAATAGTGTGAGAGACTTTGGACAATAGGACAAGAAGCATTACCACCCTCACTTTAGGTGCATTGGTTTTATTCTACTCTACAAGGTTGCGTGCGTTCTTGGTATGTATATGCTAAATTACATCGCAACACTGGCAATTAACAAACTTTTACTACAGGGATGATCCAAACTTTTGAATTCTTTTCATCTACACCACCAGTGAACATAGCTTTAAGCTTTATCAAGCGCTTAACCATGGGAGACAGTGGGAAAGTGGAAGAACTTATTTAGGAATTATTTGGTGAGACAGAGATAGGGGCACGTTTTGCAGATGAAGAAGATGACATCATATTACTTGAGCATGCTTCTTTGGAAAAATATAAGGGGAAGATGGTTTACATAATTGATGAGGAGTAATTTGAGCACTTGGACATGGATAATTCACATGGAACACGTGAAGTGTTATCCAGTGCGGATGTAGATGCGTGCACATATCATGAACCTATGAAGACAAAAAAGGTCAATATAGGCACAGAAGTTGAACCTAAGGAGGTGATAATTGGGGATTACTGGTCAGAATCAGAGGTGGCAAAGATCATAGAGTTACTTCGAGACTATGAGGACTTATTCCCAAGAGGATACCATGAACTTAAAGGTGTGCATATATCACTCGGAGAAATGAAGATAGAGCTCAAGGAAGGTGCACACCCTGTTAGGAAGTGACCCTATTGGATGAATCCCAATTTGTATGAGAAAGTAAAGGAGGAGATAGATAAGATGTTGAAATCTGAGATCATTCGAACATTGGATGAATAAGAATGGGTCAGTCCTATGGTGATAAGCATCAAAAAGGATGGTAGGATTTGGATTTGTGTTGATTATAGAGAGTTGAATGCAGCATGTGTTACAGATCCCTTTCCTACACCATTCACAGAGGAAATATTAGGAGTGGCTGGGCACGAGATATATTCATTTACATATGGGTTTTTAGGGTATCATCAGGTTAGGATTGCCATGGAAGATCAAGAGAAGACCGCCTTCACTACTGAATGGGGAATCTTTGCCTATACTGTGATGCCCTTTAGATTGAAGAATGCACCTGCTGTATTTTCCAGGACAGTGGTGCAAGCCTTCAAGGATTTTATTCATAACTTTTTACAGGTCTATCTTGATGATTGGACCATTTATGGGATAATTAGGGATCATTGTGACAATCTACGCTTAATGTTTGAAAGATGTCGATAGTGTTATCCCGTAAAATTGACAAGGGAAATTTTACTGATAACCATACCAAAAATTTTTTGTTCCGAATCCCTCGTTAGGGGATCCCTTGCGTTTCGAACCGTTGCAAAAATCCCTTCCCGGGAAATCTGGGTTTTTTCAAACTTAGTCTTTTGTGGTTTTTTTTTGGCTGGGCGCATGGAATTACTATGTAACATCAACTTTTGGTACGCCCCCCTTTAAACCCTTTGGCGATTACTTTCTTCAGTGTCCAACACGCCTTTTTCGTGCGCCAAAGTATGTTGAGTCTTCCCTGCGTGCGCCAAGGCGCATGTGCCTTCGTACTAAACAACCGTTTTGTTGCGCCCCTTTTTTTGTGCGCCTAAGGGCACACATAATCCCATGTCGACAGCTGCTTTCATGCGCCCCTTTACAAAGTGGGGTGGGCTCATTTATGACTAGCTCAACTATATATAATGATATATTATATATATGTTTTTTGCACGCCTCAAAATGTCATTTTCACTAGTCGCAGAGCACGTGATTTTCTTTTTATCAGAGCCTATCAACCCCCTGCCTCATCGTTTTCAACGCTTTGTGGACCCGTTGCACGTCTCTTACTATTTATCCAGGTAAGAGGTTCTTCTCCCTCTTGTGCGTCTTACGTTTTTTGGTTCTTGTTGTGCTTGGTGGCTTGGTTTTTGGTTTGAAATATTGAAATATTTGATCTGGTTCGCCTTTTCCCCTCCTCCTTCCTTTTTGTTGTCTGTCTTTCCATTTTCCCTCCTCTTTCCAGAACTGCTGGTAGAGGGGAGTTGTCTAAAAGCATGGTCTGAAACCCTTTGGATTGAACCATTTATATCTCCCAAAACAATCTTGGAAATGAAAGGAAGAAGGAAGGGGTTGAACCATGTAAAAAACTGTTTTTTTTCTCTTTTGGCGCATCTGACCACCTTGCAACATGAACAAAAACCCGCGCCAAATGGCGCACCCATTTTGACTGCTGCATCATTAGATTCTGCACCCTTAGGGCGCGCCTCCTTTCAGCATACTGCAAAGTGCTAAAATTACGCCCCAATGGCGCGCCAACCTTCCTTGCTGCATCACATTCCCAATGCACCAATGGCGCACCCCAACATCTATGCAACACCGGCTTTATCTGCACCAAGTGTGAAGTTATAAAGGCGCAGGTGCTTTCCTCATCACAACAACATCATGTTGTGTAAAACCCTTCATGCGCCGCGCCATATTCCCTTTGGCGCACGAAAAGTTCCTGTTACACAAACCTTACATACGCCAAAGGGCGCACCAAATCCCAGTGCCAACATGAAAAGTCCTATGCGCCAAAGGGCGCATCCTGTCTCTATGTAACACAATGTTTTTCATACGCCCCTGCGCCCTGAGCCTCAAAGTAACTAACTCTTTCTTCTGTTAACACTTTCAATGGAAAATCAAATGGCTAATACAACCTTTTCGGATTGGGGTCTCGCTTCTTCTTCATGCAGATCAGCAACTGAGTTCGAAAGAACATATGTCTACATCCAGCAAGAGACCCACCAAATCCAAAGGAAAGGCCAAACTTACGGAAGAAGAAATGAAATATAAATATCAAAGGGTCAGGATGCCTGAATCCCAGGCCGAGTGTAGCATGGACGTCAGAGATTCAGAATTGGGGCATATTGATATGGAGGAATTCTGGGCCAGGACTCAGAATGTCACAAGGAATCCTTGGATGGACAAACTGATAGGCAGTACCCCTACACTTCACCGGTGGAAACCCCAGTCAGCGCCGTCAACAATGAATTCTTGATGGTGATTGCTCAAAGTTACAACAAAGACACAAGATGTGTCGAAAACAGCAAGGGCGAGGTAATCATTAACCTCACTGCCCGTCATTTTGAGATCATACTCGGCATCCCTTACCACCGGCACTTTGTGGCCGTCAGTAAAGCCGAGTGCATTAAGGCCTGGGATGACAATGAGGACCAATGTATGCAACTAATGAATGAAGTCTATTTGAAGATCAAGAAGGTAGTAACCCGGTGGCCCCAAATCATCCACCGCAGTGACTTCTCAGAAGAGCTCAGTGATACCATTACCTTCCTGAGCAGGGTCTTCGGGCTTTCTGATGCCCATTATTTCCATAAATGGATGTTGAGGTACTTAGAGACCATGAATAAGAATATGCCTGATCAACGCTTTTGCTGGGGAGAAATTATAAGCAAACACCATCTCCAAGCAGCTACAACAATTCAGCACAACAGGGGACGTTCCATATGAACTCCTACGTAGTCTACGCTGCTGCAGCATCAGAGAGGGACTATCCAGGCCTGATGCGGAGTGGAGTTTGGCCTCAGGTCAAAATATACGAGTATTATCCAGAATTGAGGCTGTAGAATAGCATCTCCCAATTCACTAAAATCAACGATGCATTCTTCTACCACATCATCTGCCTGTTGAGGCCGAATATGACTTATGGTCGCACGACCAAAAGCATAGTAGCAGCCACCGAAAAATGGGGCGGCCCTGTTTACCCAGTTCCCTACATTCACCTATCTAAGGGCTACCAACTTTTTGGGAGAGCCAACTAGGCTACCGAGGTATGCTGGACCTAAGTTGATTCTACTGGAACTGTCAAGGCAGCTAATCACATACCACGAGAAATGCCTTAAAAGAAAGATGGGTGGAACTCCTTTCCCCCTCACAGTAGGCTGATACACCTGCTCTACCCACCATAAGGCAAAGGAGATGTTCGCAGAGCTGGAGTTACTCAATTTGAAACATGACTTCCCAGCCAGGCCTACCTTCGACCCAAGGAGTTGTCTACCAAGGGCGAAACTTGATCCAATCCATGTTCCTCAGATCAAGGATATTTATATTGACGTCCTCCATGAAGTAGAGCTCAGAAGGAAGGATCATTCTCACCTAGCATTGGCAGAGATCATCCAATATGGGGTAGCCATTGTCCCCAAAGGCTTCCAAACTACGGGAAGATGAAGTAGACAAGGTATATATTGATACAGATGGGGACAATTGGCCCTTTTCGGCCATTGATAGAACTAAGACCCCTCAGACAATTGAGGAGAGGGCCAAGGAGACTTTGCGTAGGATAGAACATTGGTGCCGAATGAACGGCCTAATCTACCTCGGGGTTGATTTCACAACCTCCCCGTTGGGTAACGCACCTCCACGATCCAAAAAGGAGCCTAAAGGCAAAGGTATAGAAGGTGAATCCAGCACCATTCAGCAAGAAGCCCCTGAGAGTCCTCCTTCCGCGGCACCCGAGCAGGTAATATCTCTGGTAACACTAGAGAAAGAAGCAGAAGAGGAAGTTCCAATAGGCCCATCCACTAAGGATGTCGGCATTGCTATAAACAACCGAGGTCCCTTCCGTCCCTTCTTCTTCTCTTCCTTCCCCTCCTCGAGCGACTCAAGCGACCATCCCTTTGGTCATGTCCTCTTCCCCTTCTTCTATTGTTTCCTCCGCCTCTTCATCTATCTTTTCTTCCCTCATTGATCTGTCCTCATCCATTTCTTCCCTTATCTTCGAGCTCCCTTCCCTTCCTATGTCTTCCGCAGTTGCAGTTTCCTTTCTTCCGGTGGGACACTTCTTCGGCTATTCTCTCAATGCCACCGCCATGTGTCTCCACCCTTTTTCCCCTCTACTACTGCAGCTGTTTCCTCCTCTTTTTCCGGTCCTTCTACCATGGGTCCAGCTTGGATCTCTCAGCAGCTAAATCAGCAAAAGAGGAAAGTTCCCATCGCTCCGATGGACTTTTTTGTGATCCCATCTAAGGGGGCGAAGAAGCAGAAGCTTGTCACGTGTTTCTCTCAAAGTGCTGAAGGGGAGAGAGTTATGGAAATTGCATACCCCAATCCCCTCAAAGAGAAAAAGGATCTGTCTCCTACAGATTTTACTGTGACCCAAGTCACAATGGGGACATCTTCGGAAAGTCTTCAGGGGGAGGCTCTTTCTGCAATTAATGCCCTCTGTAAAAAGCTTTGGGAAATCAAGGAAGAGAAAAGGCAACTAAAGGAGCAAAACAAATATCTACTCCAAGCCTTACAGAAGATGGGTAGTTGCGCCTCCCACAACTGCTGCCGAGACTTCTGAGCTTCTCAGCCAGGAGAAAATTAACGAGTATGCCAAAATCGGCGAGCAGGGTATGGCCGTTTCCGCTTTGAGGAGCCAAATCCTCAAAGACATTGAAAAAGTGATCACCGAGTTCTCTGACTTGTACCTGAACATCAGTAAGGCGAATAAAGAGCTCCAAGCGTTAGCATTGGCCCATATCAGAAGAGTTGGAACATGCCAGATCGCAGCACGAGACCTTCCAACAAATGTTCGACTGTTCAGTCGAAGATCTGGTCAAGTTCGGCGTCTTCGGCCATCTAAGGGCCCTCAACAAAATCATGTTCACTCTGGACTACCGGGTGGATCAGCTAGAATTTATTCTAGAAAAGATTGATAAAGTCAAGGAAGAAGCCCTGGATGTGATGCACCAAATGGAACGAATTGTTCTTAATATGTCGCCAGGGTTACTTACTCCTTCCTTCACTTTAAGGAAAGCTGATGAAACCACCAGGATCTTCAAGGAGATCGCTTCTCAAGGAACGGGGCCAGAGGTCACATTTGACATAGAATCTATCAACAACCTGCTGGCCTGTAGGGACTTCATCGGGTTTCCTCATTGAGGCGGAAAAGGACTATTCCAAACTCCCAGAGAAGCTCATAGATGAGCGGGAGACTTGTGAGGCGATTAGTGATCGGCACAAGGATCCTTCCCAGGATCAACTAGGGCTAATAATCAAAAAGTTCATGGAATACCGCTCTCAGTTCCATATCTCGTCACCTGAGGAGCAACAAAAGCAGTCCACCCCCTTTCTGTCGCAAGATGATGACGGACGAATAGCTGCTGCTGCTTCTTTTTTCTTCTTCTTCTTCTTCTTCTCTTTCTCTTCTTCGGAAATCTCTGGAGTATGTTGGCATAAATGATGACATCGTCCATGTTGCATCATGGGATGATGTCATCCATCAAGTTGTAAAAAGTCAACATGACTTTTAGATATTTTGTAAATATCTTTGTAAATAGTTGTTGGCTCCTTTTTGCCTTCTTTTCTCTTCTTCTTCTATAAATACTCCAATACTTGTAGTATTGGGAGATGGATGGATATCTTTCAGATGAAAAATAGAAGTGAAGAAAAAAGACTTTGAGCTATCTTGTAACATAAGAAAACAGTAATACAAATATTGAGACTTTGTGCTGAATAGCTGTGTTATGCATCAGACCTTTCTTATGTTAGATCTGTATGTGTTTATTCTGTTAGATTCATATCTACTTTTTTGTCATTTATTCATCATCAGTATTGCTTTGTTTATTTATGCAAGTAGGTTTGGCTCTGTTTACTACCAACCCCAAAACATAAATCTTCTGACCTTTCTGCTTTGGAATTCATTTCTTTTCTTCCTTCGGACCTGCTCTTTCTTCATTCTCTCTTCCTTTCCTTTCTTCTCGCAGTCGGAAACACCCCTACTGGGATGAGATCCCAAACCGCCGAAGGCAGAATCTGTGAGACTTGCATAGATTCCTGCTGGTAGAATAGCAATAAACCAGTTTCGCTTTGCTGACTAAAAGAGGGGCTATGCCCTGCACACTGTTGGCTTGTCTATCCATAGATCTGTCCAGGCGACAGATTTTCGGACCAATGGTTTTTGGCGACTCCACTGGGGAACGAACAGATCTATTGGATCTATGAGTGGGTGGTAAGTTAAAAAAATCAGAAAAATCACTATCTGTTTGCAAATCTGAGCTTTTTGTTAAAAATCCAAAAAATTTGCAAAAGTGCTCCGAATCGAAATTTTTTTCTTCTGAGATCCATAGATTTGGCCTAGTTAGAGATCTTTAGTTCGCTGAGTTTTTATAAAAATCAGTATTTTGCCATAGATCTGAATTTTTTGACTGTTTACCAAAAGTTTGAAACCCTCTGAAAAAAGTCAAAACCAGATCCGAAAAAACAGCTTGCTAATCTTCTCCGTCATGTTATCCTCGCTATTACTTGCCATTAACCGCAATCGGTTTTTTCTGAAGAGGATAGTTTAAATATTTAGAAAAGTGCCTGCTGCTGGTTTTTGACAAAAAAAAAAAAAACCAGAAAATCAGCAAGTGCAACCAAAAAAGAAACTTTAAAATTTGCGATCCAATATCGCAGATCGGTTAAGGACACGCTGGCAGGTGAGCCATTTACGCGTGGCAGCCGAGCTCGTGGAGAAGTCGATCCCACTTTCGATCGGCTTCAAAGGCACAATTTCAGTGTAGCACCGATGCTCTTTTTCATCACTAAGTTCAGCTGATCGGTCAACCAGAAGCGCCTCACCCCCATGGAAGAGCCGGTTTTCACAAGGAGCCTCTACATCCCTTTGTAGTGCTTTATTGCTTAGTGGAACCGCACTCCCATCCTGCGTTCTTTTTCCAGCTGTCCAGATGGGCGGTGCCATGGGGAAATGCTATGGGTCCCTCTCGCATTGCCGCATCCAGTTCACGCGCTCCGTCACGGAAATAGAAAGAATTTTCCCAAATTTGACGGGAGCGGAAATCAAAGCATGGATTCCCACATATCTGCATTCATTATGTCATGCAGTATTTTGGACGTGGACTCACGAAGATGTGTTGGTTCGCCTTTTTCTGGAAACTCTACAAGGGCCTGCAGTTGAATGGTTTCAGCATTTGCCAGCCGGATCTATTACCAGTTGGGCCACCTTGCGGGATGCTTTTGAAGACAGGTAAAAACCTTCAGAATATGCATTTGCATTATTATCATGGATCACTCACCTGAAGAAAGAGGCAAATGAGACCATGCGCGATTTTTGTCACCTGGTTCAATGCACTAATCAACCGTGTCCCTGTTGCCATGCTTCCAACACCGGAGAATCAAAAGTGTTTCTTCGTAAACGCTATGAGCTCAAAAGTTAGTTTCTTGCTCCTTCAAGAGCAAGTAGCTACCTTAGTTCTCGCTCAGGCCGCTGCCATTCGGATAGAAGATAATTTGATAATATCTGGCGAATTGAAAAAGGAATCAACCAAGCCTAAATCTTTGGGCCCTTTGCCCACTACTTCGTCTGATCCAACCTTTCAAAAGATGGCAAATGACTTGCTTGCATTGAAGAAGCAGTTGGCCCAGGCCTCCCCCAATTCCTCATACCGAGATATTCCGCGGAGGAATTTCGTTCCTAACAATGTTTCACAAAGGCTGCGCTTACCTGCAACTGCTCCGCGGTTGGCGCTTGAGGCTCCTTCCGGATCAACGCTCTGGCCGAAATTGAAGAAGAAGAGCAAGTATTATGAAGAACCTTCATCTCAAGGTGAAAGATGATCAAGATGTCGGTGAACCGACTGGTGACTCTACTATCGGGTATATGGAATTTGAGGAGGAAGAATCTGATGAAGAGGAGGGGTACCCAGGGATATGCAAGCGGACAGTCATACGCCGTTTTTTACTCGCTCACAAGGAAAAGAAGCAGAAGTTGCTACCCATGTCCAGCAGGAGAAAGCCATGTCAAAACGCACCTCCGATCATTGTTAAAAGAGGTAATCCTCTTCCTACTCAACTCCCTGGCAAATATTTTACAAGGAAATCTTTTCCCCCCATCTCCCCTCTAAATTAGTCCTCCCATGTTCCTACCAAGACCAATAATCCTATTCCATCATCGTGAGGTGAGGGACTCATTCCTTCACCAACGCAACCCTTGGCCGCATTTGATATCATAGATCATGAAAAAAAGACCAAGATCCAAATGTCTGAAGCCGAGTATCTTCAGTCAAATCCCGAACAGCTTGTAAGATTGACCAAGTATATTTAAAGTCAAGCTGTTGTATCTAATTAGGTTTCCCCAAAAGGAATCCTTTCCACTCCCCCTGAATCTCACATAAATGTTGCTTCAACATTTACGTCAGGCAAGATAGAGCCTTTCTATCTCTCCCTCCTAATCAATGGACACAAGCTAAGTAACTGCATCATTAATTCCGGGGCTTCTGATAATGTCATGCCGGAAAAGGTCACCCATGCTCTAGGCCTCACTCTTACCAAGCCTTTCGGCAGATGTTATTCCTTGGAAACAAAGCAGGTTCCGTTGGTTGGCCAAATTAAAGACGCGCAATTCACATTTGCGGCATTCCCAGATAAAAGAGTAAAGATGACAGTCCTCGTTGCTGACATTCCGGCAGCCTATGGAATTTTGCTGGGAAGAAGTTTTTGCAGCGAAGTTGGTGGGGAAATTCATATGGACTGGTCTAAAGCTAGAATTCCCGTCAAAGGCGTAATGCAAACTTTGGAGCTGGAATCACAAAAAAAGTACTTGGTTACTAGCTCTGAAGACCCCAAAGCTCAAATCCTTTTTGAATCATCAGGGATGGGGAACTATTTCTTGTCTACCGAGACAGACAAAACGGGTGTCCTCGTTCAGGAAAAATATCTTAATGAGATCTGGACCTTGCAGTTTGATGGTAGTTGTGCAACTAGTGGATGTGGCGTTGGGGCCGTGCTGATATCTCCCGAAGAGGAGGTAATTCCTCTCTCTTTCAAATTGTAGTTTTTCAACACAAACAATACTGCTGAGTATGAATCTTTGTTACTCGGTATGCAAGCCGCAAAAGAAAGAGGAATTAAAAATCTAAAAGTACAAGGTGATGCGGAGCTAGTTGTAAACCAAGTCAAAAAGATTTACTAAGTAAAGAATGAAAGGCTCAGGCATTACTGTAATGCAATGTGGGACAGCATCGAAGAGTTTGATGCTTTTTCGATTGAATCCATTCTAAGAGCTCAAAATGACATGGTTGATTCATTGGTTGTTTCAACATCTCTCATGCTCCCTCACCCAGGTTTGAAAACAAACAAATACACCATTGAGGTAGTTTTCGGCCCGAGCGTGCCAGACAATTCTGAGCATTGGCAGGTGTTCAATGACGATAATCAACTCATTGCCTTTCTAGAGAAGGCGGAGAATTTTAAAGAATTGCACTTTGAAGGATCTACTTCCACTTGCCATGAATTAGTCACCAATCAAGGTGATGAATCCGAAGGGAACGACGGCATATGTCAGTTCAAAGGGAATAAAATCCCAAAGGGCCTGGTTTCTCTGGAGCGGTTGTTCAATAGGCATGACCATCTTATGAAAAAGAAGAGGCGAGATGACCCTGACTCATCCCCAGAAACCGAACCGGTCAATATTGGTTTGATGGAGCACCCACAATTTGTGAACATTGGCAAATGTTGCACACCAGAGGAGAAACGGAAATTTTTCAAGTTGCTAAAAAAATATATGGACGTGTTGGCATGGTCCTATGCCGATCTAAAATCTTTCAAGCCAAAGGACGTTCAACATGACATCCCGTTGAAAGAAGATGTCAACGCCTTTCGCCAGAAGCAGAGGCACTATAATCCTAAGATTTCAGGGACTATCCGGGCCAAAATTCAGAAAATGCTGGATGTGAGAATCATCTTTCCTATCCATCACAGTACTTGGGTAGCAAATATTGTGCTAGTGCGCAAGAAAAATGGTGAGATACGCATATGCGTAGACTTTCGCAATTTGAATCAGGCTTCCTTGAAAGACAACTACCCACTTCCAATAATGGATCAAGTTCTGCAAGCAGTAACTGGATCAGAGATGCTGTCCATGCTTAATGGTTTTTCAGGCTATAATCAGATTGAATTTTCAGCTGAAGATCAGTTTAAAATAGCATTCACTACTCCCTGGGGTACATTGGCCTACAGCAGGATGCCTTTTGGCCTAACTAATGCTGGCGCCACTTTTCAGCGGGCCATGGACTTTGCATTTAAAGGTATGATGGGGAAAGTCATTGTGGTTTATCTAGATGACTTAATCGTGTTCTCTAAACAAAAAAATGATCATTGTGATCATTTGGAGCAAGTGTTGGCCAGGTACCGAGAACATGGGATTTCCCTAAACCCAAAAAAGTCTGTTTTTGGAGTCACGGAAGGGAAGTTGCTTGGGCATGTGGTTAGCAAAGAAGGAAAAAAGATAGATACCAAAAGAGTTAAGGCTATTTAAAGCCTTACTCTGCCTACAAGCAAGACTGGTGTTCATTCTTTCTTTGGAAAGGTGAACTTTCTTAGGCATTTTGTTCCTGACTTTGCTGAGAAGACCCATCACATATTGAACATGATGAAGGGGTCACCAACTTTCAGAAGGAGCGAAGAGGGGAAAAGGTCATTTAAAGAAATAAAAGCTTCCGTTGCTCATGCACCAGTCTTGGTATGTCCCGATTTCTCCAAGGACTTCATCATGTACAGTTACGCATCTGAGCATACTGTGTCTGCAATCTTGATGCAAAAGAACTCGGAGGATGTTGAATCTCCGATCGCGTTCATGAGTTCTCCCCTCAAGCCTCACGAACTAAAAATGACTCAACTGGAAAAGCATGCCTTTGCCGTTGTCAAAGCAGTGAAGAATTTCAGGTATTACATTCTAAACTCACATACGGTGGTGTTGGTCCCCGACACGGCGGTGAAATCAATTCTAACTCAGTAGGAGTTAGGAAGTTTGCGAGGAAATTTGATCGCAAAGGTCCAAGAGTATGACCTGGATATTAAACCAACCAAGCTGGTAAGGGGCAAGGGCCTGTGTCAGCTAATGGCTGAAAACAAAGATTCAGAAAACCCTGATGAAAGGGGTGACTACACCAATGAAGCACAGGACCAGCTGGAAGAACCCGATTCGCTGCCTCTGGTCCTATTTGTTGCAACTAGTGATGAATGGTACTCTGACATCGCTTTCTTCCTCACCTACGACGAATGCCCAATGCACCTAACTGCAAAGGAGAAGCACACTATAAAGCTCAGAGCAGCTAAATATGTCATCTGGGATGATGGTTTATATAAACGTGGGATAGATGGCATCTTTTTGCGATGTGTTGACAAACCTTAGCAGGTAAAAATACTGGAAAGTTTTCACAATTCAGCCTGTGGGGGGCATTTCTCTTACTCCGTGACAGCACACAAGATCATTCGAGCCAGGTACTATTGGCCGACGCTCTTCCAAGATACAGCCACCTGGGTGGCAAAGTGTGAACCCTGCCAGCAATTCGTCGGCAAGCCCAAGTTGGCTGCCTTTCCCCTAAGGCCGGTCATAATCAATGAACCATTCAAACAATGGGGAATTGATTTTATTGGTGCACTCAATCCTCAATCGAGTGCCGGACATAGCTATGTCCTTACAGCAATGGATTACTTCACCAAGTGGGTGGAAGCCATACCTGTAAAGCATGCCACTTCTGAGGTGGTTTGTAATTTCATTAAAGAAAATATCATTGTCAGGTTTAGCGTTCCAAACAAAATCATTGCTGATAATGCTTCTAACTTATCCTCACGGGAAGTTATTAGTTTTTGCTATGAATATGGGATAACTTTGGCTCACACCTCATACTATTACCCTCAGGGAAATGGTCAGGTGGAATCCAGTAACAATAACTTGGTGACCATCATACGGAAGTTAGTAGATGAGAATCAGCGAATGTGGCACAAGTCTTTGTACGACGCTTTGTGGGCCGATCGTATTACTCCCAAGAGATCTCTCGGCATGTCACATTTTCAAGTGTTATATGGCACTGATGTCGAACTCCCCATTTCTACGGAACTTCCTACTTTGCGCTTGGCACGAGCTATCAAAGATGAAACTTTCCAAAATTCTCTAGAAAAGAGAATCATGTATCTGGCAGAACTTGAAGAAAAAAGAGTAAGGGTGGTCGACAGGATCACTGAACATCAGAATCAAGTTAAGAGGCTATTTGATAAGAAGGCCAAGCAGAGGTATTTTCAAGTAGGAGATCTCGTCCTTTTGTGGGACAAGCGGAGAGAGCCAAAGGGCATGCACGGAAAGTTTGATTCCCTGTGGAGAGGGCCCTTCAAGATCAAGTAGCTCAATGAAGAGAATAGCTTCTATCTCTCATATCTGGATGGAACCGAGCTCCCGCTTCCCTATAGCGGGCAACATTTGAAGATCTTCAGGAAGTAGAGCTTGCTCTCTTCTTTGTACAGTTTGCTTTAGTTGTGTGTTTTCTTTCGTCGTGTGTTTGCTTTCAGTTTGTTGTGAGTTTCCTTTTGCTCTCCCTCCAGTCTCCCTTGTTTTTGACTCTGTTACCTAATGGATAGGCACATGAGATCTGGGATTCTCTACCCCTGAATTTACTCAAGGATGGTCCCCAGAAAAAGCCAGCTGTTATCCCGTAAAATTGACAAGGGCAATTTTACCGATAACCATACCGAAATTTTTTTTTTGATCCCTCGCTAGGGATCCCTTGCGTTCGGAACGTTAAAAAATCCCTTCCCGGGAAATCTGGTTTTTCGAACTTAGTCTTTTGAGTCTTTTTTTGGCTGGGCGCATGGAATGACTATGTAACACCAAATTTTGGTGCGCCCCCTTTAAACCCTTTGGCGCATACTTTTCAGTGTCAACACGCCTTTTGGTGCGCCTTGTATGTTGAGTCTTCCCTGCATGCGCCAAGGCGCATGCGCCTTCGTATTAACACAACTTTTGTTGCGCCATGTTTTGGTGCGCCAATGGGCGCACATAATCTCATGTCGACATCCCTTTTGGTGTGCCAAAGGCGCGCTTAATTTCATGCTGGCAAACCCTTTCGTGCGCCAAAGGGCGCATGCTTTTCCATGTTGACAGCAACTTTCATGCGCCCTTTACAAAGTGGGTGGCACATTTATGACTAGCTCAGCTATATATATACGTTTTTTCGCGCCCAAAATGTCATTTTCACTAGTCGCAGAGCATGTGATTTCTTTTATCAGAGCCTGTCAGCCCCTGCCTCGTCATTTTCAATGCTTTGTGGACCCATTACACGTCTCTTACTACTTATCTGGGTAAGAAGTTCTTACCTCTCTTGTGCATTTTACGTTTTTGGTTCTTGTTGTGCTTGGTGGCCTGGTTTTGGTTTGAAATATTGAAATATTGATTTGGTTCCCTTTCCCCCCCTTCCTTTTTGCTGTCTGTCTTTCCATTTTCCGCCTCTTTCCAGAACTGCTTGTATAGGGAGTTTGTCTAAAAGCATGGTATAGAAACCCTTTGGATTGAAACCATTATATCTCCCAAAACAATCTGGAAATGAAAGGAAGAAAGAATGGTTGAACCATTTAAAAACGCTGTTTTTTTCCTTTGGCATATTCTGACCACCTTGCAACATGACAAACCCAGCGCCAATGGCGCACCATTTGACTGCTGCTCATTAAGCGTTTCTGCGCCCCAAGGTGCGCCTCGTTCAATATGCTACAGCGCTACCTTGCGCCCTTCTTTGGCGCGCCAACCTTCTTGCTAACATCATGTCCTCTATTGCGCCAATGGCACACCCCAGCAATCAGTGCAACATAGGCTTTTATCCACACTAAGTAAAGGCTTTGAATGTGTCAGGTGCATCCCTCCTTATAGCAACATCATGTTGTGTTGACCCTTCGTGTGCTGCTCCATGCGCAAGAAAAGTTCCTGTTACACAAACCTTTACACATGGCGCCAAGGGTGCAACCAAATTCCCAGTGCAAACTGAAAATCTATGCGCCAAAGGGCGCATCTTTCATGTTGACAGCAACTTTATGCGCCCTTACAGTGGGGGGGCACATTATGCTAGCTCAGCATATATATACGTTTTTTCGCGCCCAAATGTCATTTTCACTCGTCGCCAGAGCATGTATTTCTTTTTATAAGCTGTCAGCCCCTGCCCGTCATTTTCAATGCTTTGTGGACCCATTACAGTCTCTTACTACTTATCTGGGTAAGAAGTCTTACCTCTTCTGTGCATTTTACGTTTTTGGTTCTTGTGGCTTGGTGGCCTGGTTTTGGTTTGAAATATTGAAATATTGATTTGGTTCCCTTTCCCCCCCCTTCCTTTTTGTTGTCTGTCTTTCCATTTTCCTCCTCTTTCCAGAACTGCTGGTAGAGGGAGTTGTCTAAAAGCATGGTATGAAACCCTTTGGATTGAACCATTATATCTCCCAAAACAATCTTGGAAATGAAAGGAAGAAAGAAGGGTTGAACCATGTAAAAACTCTGTTTTTTCCTTTTGGCATATCTGACCACCTTGCAACATGAACAAAACCCGCGCCAATGGCGCACCCATTTTGACTGCTGCATCATTAACTTCTGCGCCCCCAAGGTGCGCCTCTTTCATATGCTACAAGCGCTAACCTTGCGCCCTCTTTGGCGCGCCAACCTTCCTTGCTACATCATGTCTCTATGCGCCAATGGCACACCCAGCATCAGTGCAACATAGGCTTTATCCACACTAAGTACAAGGCTTTGAAGGTGCAGGTGCATCCCTCCTTATAGCAACATCATGTTGTGTTAACCCTTCGTGTGCTGCGCCATGGCGCAAGAAAAGTTCCTGTTACACAAACCTTACATGCGCCAAAGGGTGCACCAAATTCCAGTGCAACATGAAAATTCTATGCGCCAAAGGGCGCATCCTGTCTCTATGTAACACAATGTTTTCATGCGCCTTTTATAAAATGCACTCTACAGTATCTATTTGCCATGCGCCTTTGGCGTCAGTTTAACCTTTGCAACACGCCTTTCCTATGCACCTTACCTATTTAGCCCTGTAAGCTACAATTTTCATGCGCCCTGCGCTGTGAGCCTAATAATAACTAACTCCTCCTTCTGTTGGCACTTCAATGGGAAATCAAATGACTGATACAACCTTTCTATGTTGTGTTTCACTTCTTCTTCATGCATATCAGCAACTGAGTTCAAAAGAACATATGTCTACATCCAGCAAGAGACCCATCAAATCCAAAGGAAAGGCTAAGTTTACAGAGGAAGAAATGAAATATAAATATCATAGGGTTAGAATGCCTGAGTCCCAGGCCGAGTGCAGCATGGATGTTAGAGATTCAGAATTAGGACATATTGATATGGAGGAATTCTAGGCCGGAACTCAAAAAGTTACAGGGATTCCATGGATGGACAAATTGATCGGTAGTGCCCTGCACTTCGCCGAAGGAATCCCTGTCAGCACCGTCAACAATGAATTTATGATGGTGGTTTCCCAGTGTTACAACAAGGACACAAGGTGTGTCAAAAACAGCAAGGGCGAGGTAGTCATTAACCTCACTGCCCGTCATTTTGAGATAATACTCAGCATCCCTCACCACCGGCACTTTGTGGCCATCAGCCAAGCGGAGTGCATTAAGGCCTGGGATGACAATGAGGATCAATGTATGCAACTAATGAACGAAGTCTATCTGAAGAACAAGAAGGTAATAACCCGGTGGCCCCAAATCATCCACTACAGTGACTTCTCAGAAGAGCTCAGTGACGCCATCACATTCCTGAGCAGGGTCTTTGGGCTTTCTGATGCCCATTATTTCCATAAATGGATGCTGCGGTACTTAGAGACCATGAACAAGAATATGCCTGATCAGCGCTTTTGCTGGGGAGACATTATAAGCAGCACAATCTCTGAGCAGCTACAACAATTCAGCACAACGGGGACATTTCATATGAACTCCTACGTGGTCTACGCTGCAGCATCAGAGAGGGACTATCCAGGCCTGATGCGGAGTGGAGTTTGGCCTCAATTCAAAATATACGAGTATTATCCAGAATTGAGGCTGGAGAATAGCATCTCCCAATTCACCAAAATCAACGATGCATTCTTCTACCACATCATCTGCCTGCTGAGGCTGAATATGACTTATGGTCGCACAACCAAAAGCATAGTGGCAGCCACGGAGAAATGGGGAGCCTTGTTCACCCAGTTTCCTACATTCACCTATCTAAGGGCTGCCAACTTTTTGGGAGAGCCAACCAGGCTACCGAGGTATGCTGGACCTAAGCTAATTCTGCTGGAACTGTCAAGGTAGCTAATCATATATCACGAGAAATGCCTTAAAAGAAAGAAGGGTGGAACTCCTTTCCCCCTCACAGTAGGCCGATACACATGCTCTACCCACCACAAGGCAAAGGAGATGTTCGCAGAGCTGGAGTTACTCAATTTGAAACATGACTTCCCAACTAGGCCTACCTTCGACCCAAGGAGCTGTCTACCAAGGGCGAAACTTGATCCAATCCATGTTCCTCAGATCGAGGATATTTATATTGACGTCCTCCATGAGGTGGAGCTCAGAAGGAAGGATCATTCTCACCTAGCATTGGCAAAAATCATCCAATATGGGGTAGCCATTGTCCCCAAATGTTTCCAAACTATGGAAGATGAAGTAGACAAGGTATATACTGACACAGATGGGGACAATTGGCCCTTTCCGGCCATTGACAGAACTAAGGCCCATCAGACAATTGAGGAGAGGGTCAAGGAGACTCTGCGGAGGATAGAACATTGGTGCCGGATGAATGGCCTAATCTACCTTGGGGTTTATTTCACAACATCCCCATTGGGCAATGCACCTTTATGATCCAAAAAGCAGCCTAAAGGCAAGGGCAAAGGCATAGAAGGTGAATCCAGCACCATTCAGGAAGAAGCCCCTGAGAGTCCTCCTTCCACGGCACCCGAGCAGGTAATAACTCTGGATTCACTAGAGAAAGAAGCAGAAGAGGAAGTTCCAATAGGCCCATCCACTCAGGATGTCGGCATTTCCACAACAACTGAGGTTCCTTCCGTCCCTTCTTCTTCTCTTCCTTCCCTTCCTCGAGCGACTCAAGCGACCATCCCTTTTGTCGTGTCCTCTTCCCCTTCTTCTACTGTTTCCCCCGCCTCTTCATCTATCTTTTCTTCCCTCATTGATCTGTCCTCCTCCATTTCTTCCCTCATCTCCGAGCTCCCTTAACTTCCTATGTCTTCCGTAGCTGCAGTTTCCCTTCCTTCCGTGGGCACTTCTTCGGCTATTCTCTCAATGCCGACGCCACGTGTCTCCACGTTTTTCCCCTCTTCTATTGCAGTTGTCCCCTCCTCTGTTTCCGTTCCTTCTACCATAGGTCCAGCTTGGATCTCTCAGCAGCTAAGTCAGCAAAAGAGGAAAGTTCCCATCACTCCGATGGACTTTTCCGTAATCCCATCTAAGTGGGCGAAGAAGCAGAAGCCTGTCACGCGCTTCTCTCAAAGTGATGCAGGAGAGAGAGTTATGGAAATCGCATACCCCAATCCCCTCAAAGAGAAAAAGGATCTGTCTCCTATAGATTTTACTGTGACCCAAGTCACAATGGGGACATCTTCTGAAAGTCTTCAGGGGGAGGCTCTTTCTGCAGTTGACGCCCTCTGCAAAAAGCTTCAGGAAATCAAGGAAGAGAAAAGGCAACTGAAGGAGCAAAACAAATATCTGCTCCAAGCCTTACAGAAGATGGGTAATGCGCCTCTTACAACTGCCGCCGAGACTTCTGAGCTTCTCAGCCAGGAGAAAATTAATGAGTATGCCAAAATCGGTGAGCAGGGTATGGCCATTTCCGCTTGGAGGAGCCAAATCCTCAAAGACAGTGAAAAAGTGATCACCGAGTTCTCTGACTTCTACCTGAACATCAGTAAGGTGAATAAAGAGCTCCAAGCGTTAGCAAGGCCCATATCAGAAGAGTTGGAACATGCCAAATTGCAACACGAGACCTTCCAACAAATGTTCGACTGTTCAGTCGAAGATCTGGTCAAGTTCGGCGTCTTCGGCCATCCAAGGGCCCTCAACAAAATCATGTCCACTCTGGACTACTGGGTGGATCAGCTAGAATTTATTCTAGAAAAGATTGACAAAGTCAAGGAAGAAGCCCTGGATGCGATGCACCAAATGGAACGAATTGTTCTTAATATGTCGCCAGGGTTACTTACTCCTTCCTTCACTTTAAGGAAAGCTGATGAAACCACCTGGATCTTCAAGGAGATCGCTTCTCAAGGAACGGGGCTAGAGGTCACATTTGACACAGAATCTATCAACAACCTGTTGGCCTGTAGGGACTTCATCGGGTTCCCCATTGAGGCAGAAAAGGACTATTCCAAACTCCCAGAGAAGCTCATAGATGAGCGGGAGACTTGTGAGGCGATAAGTGATAGGCACAAGGATCCTTCCCAGGATCAACTAGGGCCAATAATCAACAAGTTCATGGAATACCGCTCTCAGTTCCATATCTCGTCACCTGAGGAGCAACAAAAGTAGTCCACCCCCTTTCGGCCGTAAGATGATGATGACGAATAGCTGCTTCTTCTTTTTCTTCTTCTTCTTCTTCTTCTTCTTCTCTTTCTCTTCTCCGTCTTTCTTTTTGGAAATATCTGGAGTATGTTGATACAAATAATGACATCATCCATGTTGCATCATGGGATGATGTCATCCATCAAATAGTAAAAATTTAACATGACTTTTAGATATTTTGTAAATATCTTTGTAAATAGTTGTTGGCTCCTTTTTTCCTTCTTTTCTCTTCTTCTTCTATAAATACTCCAATACTTGTAGTATTGTGGGATGGATGGATATCTTTCATATGAGAAATAGAAGTGAAGAAAAAAGACTTTGAGCTTTCTTGTAATAGAAGAAAATAGTAATACAAATATTGAGACTTTGTGCTGAATAGCTGTGTTATACATCAGACCTTTCTTATGTTAGATCTGTATGTGTTTATTCTGTTAGATTCATATCTACTTTTTTGTCATTTATTCATCATCAGTATTGCTTTCTTTGTTTATACAAGTAGGTTTGGCTCTGTTTACTACCAATCCCAAAACATTAACCTTCTGACCTTTCTGCTTTGCAATTCATTTCTTTTCTTCCTTCGAACCTGCTCTTTCTTCATTCCCTCTTCCTTTCCTTTCTTTTCGCAGTCGGAAACACCCCTACTGGGATGAGATCCCAAACCCCCAAAGGCAGAATCTATGAGACTTGCATAGATTCCTGCTGGTAGAATAGCAATAAACCAGTTTCGCTTTGCTGACTCAAAGATGGGCTATGCCCTGCACCCTGTTGGCTCGTCTATCCATAGATTTGTCCAGGCGACAGATTTTTGGACCAACAGATAGTTGAGTATCTCATTAAACATCAAGAAGTTCATCTTTTCTACTCCCTTTGGCACACTTTTAGGACACATTATCTGTAAGGAAGGGTTGCTGGTTGACCCAAATAAAGTTGCAGTCATCATAGCCTTGAAAGCACCAGCTAGTCAGCGCGAGGTGCATAGATTTTTGGGTCATACAGGGTATTACAGGAATTTTATAAAAGTGTATGCAAAAGTTATTGTGCCCTTAGAATAATTTCTCAAGGGAAAAGGTACATTCTATTGGGGGAGTCACAACAGTGCGCGTTTGAGATATTGAAGGAGAAACTTACTATCGCACCTATCTTGCACTTTCCTTCATGGGATAAACCTTTTCTTGTTCATGTGGATGCCTATGGCATAGCCATTGGTGTCATCTTAGCTCAACCAAGAGAAGGTATTGTGGATCATCCCATTTTCTTTGCTAGTAGGAAGTTGACCCCTGCAGAATAGAATTATACCACTACAAAGTGTGAGGCCTTGTCCATGATCTATGCCTTACAAAAAATTTCTGTCAGTATTTGTTGGCTACACCATTTTTGTTTTATACAGATCACATGGCATTAAAGTATTTAGTGAACAATCTTGTTTTACAGGGGCACATATGTCGATGGATACTCTTATTTCAAGAGTTTGACTTTACAGTTGTGGTAAAACTAGGCAAAAGAAATTCTGGACCAGATCACTTGTCTAGAATTCAATCAGGAGAAGAGGCATAAACAATAGAAGAGCCAATGCCTGATGCACAACTATATAGGTTACAGTGCATGCCATCAGAAATGGAGGACATTACTATCTTCCTAAAGACTAGTATGACACCAGAAGGCATGACAAGCTTTAGAGAAAAAGTGACTTGGTATTCACGTGGCACCATTCATGTTAATCAGTGGTGATTTGTACAAATTAATGCAGAGACGAGGTGCTACGTCATTGTGTATTGGAGTATGAACGAAAGGATATAATAGAAGAAGCACATGGTGGTATTGCAGGTAGCCACTATACATGTGATGTAACAAGCGTGTAAGATCCTACTTGCTGGTTTGTGTTGGGAAACATTGTACAAGGATTATAAAGAGTATTGTAAGACATGTGACCATTTTCAACGTCTCGGTCAACCAGGACAAAGGGAGGAGATGTCTCTTTCAACCAATTACAAGTGTATAACCCTTTGAAAAATGGGAAATTGACTTTGTCGGGTCTATTTCACCAATCGCGCACATGACTGGATCACACTGTATCATCACTTATATAGATTATCTCACCTGATGGGCAGGAGAAACACCTACAAAGGACTGTACAATGGCTCCAGTAGCAAGGTTATTATGGGAGAATGTTCTTACAAGGTATGGCTGTCCTTTAAGTTTAACAAGTGATAGGGGCACACATTTTTAAAATGAGATAATACGAATTCTATTAGATGAGTTTATGGTTTCCCACCATAAAACTACACCTTATCACTCTCAGGCAAATGGGACTACTGAAGGATTTTAATAATATTTTGAGCCACACATTGACCAAGATTTGTGATGTTGGAAGGAAAGATTGTGATGATAAAGTATCTGCTGTTCTTTGGGCTTATAGAACAACATATAAAAGATTGAATAAAACCACACCTTTTCAATTGGTGTTTGGCACAAAAGATGTTCTTCCTATAGAATTTATGTTACCTTCTTTGCACATTACGTGCACACTGGAGCTCTAGTTGATGAGAAATCCTTGGAAGAACGGATTAGCGAAGATGGTTCAACTAGATGAGTACTGAGACATTGCACGATGGATTCATAAGATAGGAGAAAGCGCACCAATAGGCATGGCATGAATCGACACATCAGTGATAACAATTTTGCAGTGGGAAAAATGGTACTTTCTGTATGACTCCAAGTTTTTGTGCACCATCCAGGAAAGCTCATGGTGCATTGGTTGGGACCATATGTTATTACTCATATACTTGAGTCAGGTGCTTACCAGTTAGAAACAATTGATGGCACAAGGTTGTTTGGTTACTTTAATGGCAGTAGGTTGAAGCCCTACTATAAATAAGTCTTCTTGGTGTTTGTAATAAGGTAGTATTACCAGATAAATTAGGTTTCCCTTTATGCATTTCCTTAATGTATTTATTTCATCGTCACTATGCTTTGTCAATTTAGCTCTTGTTTGTGTAATAAGTGTGCTTGCGCACATGAAGCTAACTGCAATATGAAGCATGTTGATGCACAGAGGACTACACATCCTTTTCATGTGGGGTGGATTGTTGGTGACTCTCAGGTATATGCTATGAAGATATTTCATGCTGTGGGTCTTGAGAAAGAAGGTTGCTAAGGGTAACTGACAAAAGATTGCTTCTCAAGATAAGAAAGGATGAAGATGGATGATAGAACGTATAACGCGAGGTAAGCGGTGGCCATGGTAACTACCAGGAGATGATGTAGTGACGAGGTACTCGGGTGCTAGGGTGCGTGCTGAAGAGAAGTCTGTGACAAAGGGTAAAAGGGCACACTAGAAGGCTATAACATTTGGCGTGAAGGTATACCGCGTGGAAATGATAAGAACATGGGTCATAAATGAGGATAATTTGGTAGGTGGAGGAGTAATTAATGCAATGAAAAGTAGAAATCTATATAAGGATAGGATGTGATTTCATTTTTACCCTTGTGACTACAAGAATTCAACAAAGAACCTACATGTGAAGTGCTAAAGTAAAGTGATTCTAAGTACGAAGCAAGTGAACCAGGCGCAGAAGATAGATTTGTTTATTGGAAGGGCTTAAATCCCCTAGGAAAAGGTTTTGAATGAAGTAGAGTAACATAATAGAGCTAGGGTGTACGATTTTGTAATTACAAAGTAGGGTATGGTTAAATCAGGTTAGGGTTTGAACCAAACTACTCAAAAGACACAATTGGTCTAGAAAATAAAACCTACAAAGAAGAATGGCACCAAAGAAGAAAGCAACACCAATAAAGGATAAAAAGAAGGTGATGATGGAAGAAGAAGAAGAGATGGCCTCTGGAAAGTAATTTTTCTGAAATGTAGTATCCTGAGGAAGTTATTGTGGGCCAAGAATGGGATACCCACATATGACAAAGTAAGATAAGTGACTATAATCACCGGAACAATGAAAACTAGAAGAAACTAGATGACCTGCTCACTTCTCGAACAAACAGGAAAACTGAGGATGGCATGCCAATATATGATGATGTCCGGGGAAAAGATACTGAAAGGGAATGAGTTTCTACCAGCTATATGAGCTCCCTTACTTTGTAAAGTATGCACCTTTATATAGATGGCTGATGAGATGAGTCCATGAGGACTTTTTCTACTTTGCAGGATAGAGGGTAAGATTGACACCCATTCTAATTGCCACAGTAACTGGATTAAGGGTAACAGGTGAAGATATTAAGACTGACCTAGCTGACAAAAGTGCCATCTTGGAGACACAAAAAGCACTGGGCTATCAGAAAGGACCGTGGAATGGACATTGACAAGCTAAAAAATTGTCCAGTAGTACAGGCAGCAACACACTTGGTCACAAAATTGAATGACCAAGAACGTTGGTCCCAAGTTAATTCTATGTGGTTACATGTGGCAAAGCACATGTCAGAAGGAACCACTTATAACATTTCCAGCTTCATTGCAGAACAAATAGTAGAGGAAGTGCACACAGGAAATAAAATAAGTTTTGGCTGTATCTTACTAAGTTTAGTCTTCATGGAGATTGGGGTACCAGATGGCCCAAAAGAGAACATATGGGAATACCCCATGAATCATAAGTCTCCAGCTGAATGATTCAACAAGTATCTTTGCAAGGGGTCAATGACAGAGGAGGTGAAGGAGCGCGTAGAGATGTGGTATGATAGGCTCCACGCGGCCTTTGGAGAGGAATGACGCATACCCAAGGATTTGCCTTCGGTCATTAGGAAGCAAGTATAATTTGTAGTTTTCCAACATTTCTATATGTGCACATTTTCCAATGGTAGATGGGTCAGGGAGCCCCTGGTGCAAACTGCCTTATGCATTTCCCGTGTAATACTTCCAAGTTGTAGTTCATCAGTTCACCAAAACACGGAGGTTAGTGTTTAATTCAGACAAGGTGGACTATGAATACCACACCATGTGGAAGATGTATGGATATCTAGGGAGGAATGCATACAATGATAATAATATCTCGGATATTCTGAGCATTAATCCAGAAACACTGGCCATTGCGGATATCAGAACCACACTAATATATCTCCAACTGAAGCCCAAAATGGAGAATAACAAGTACATGGAAAATGAGTTCATGCTTCCAGGGCCACCAAAGGGGAAGCCTACCATGGAGAACATTCTGACACCTAGGCCCTCTGAACCCAAGCAAGATGATGAGGAAGAGGATGAAGAACACGAGGATAGTGGTGGCTTGGTGCGAGGGAGGAAGCAGCCATCTGGCCAAGAGAAGGAGCGCACGACAACTTCCCAAAGGAGAAGGAGTTACATGGGAGGAGTAGGGTGACCAAATATTTAAAAAGGTATTTAAGCACACAAGGGTGTAAGGAGAAACCCCTCAAGTGAAGGAGCTAGAGGAGAAGAAAATAAGAAAAATCATGTTAAGTGAGGAAACAGAAGAATCTGAGGAGAAGGTGACTTCATCTCTAGCGAGAAGAAGAGCCTCAACACAAGGAGGAGAGAATGGAAGGAGAAGAAGGGGATCAATCAGAGGCTACATAGGACAAGGGTGGGGATACATCTAGTATTCCTAACCTTGATGCAGCCATTCCTAGATCCCTTCGAACAGGGAAGGACGCCAAGGCACATACCATTGGGTATGCAGAAGACCCAAAGCTGATTATTCACGCTCATTTTCAGAGCACCATCAAGGAAAAGGATTTATTCAAATGGGCGCTCATGGACGAGGACAAGGTGACTCTACGCACAAGGAAGCATATTTCATGGTCTATGCACACGCATATGGACGAGCCCGAATTTGATGTCGGTGAAGAATCATGTGCATCAAGACGGTTGAAGAAGGCACCTGAAATGTGCCACATGACGATTAAGCCAACGGTGATGTCAGACGAGTAGGTGAGCAATGCTCTAATAAAGGTATCTTCTGAAGTAGCACAAAGAAACATTAATAAATCTGCTACCATTAAGGCGCTAATGGAGAAATTGAAAGCCAAGGATGTGGAGATAGCGTGCCTAGTACAGGAAAAGGATTTGATTAGAAGAAAATATGACACTTTTGTTAATATGGTAGAGGAAATTGGAGATGATGTTCTAAAGGTACGCCCACATCTGGAATCCCAAGTACTAAAAGAATTTCTTTCTGCGATGCACTATGTAAAAATAATGATAACATTAGAGTTGGAGGATGATAAGGTGCGTGTATCAACACACTCCAAGAACCTTGGGGAAAAATTAGAGAAAGTTCAGGCTGCAATAGCAAGGAAGATTGCTACGTATGAAGGCCTACTGCAAGCCACCCATGATGAAATAAAGAAAGTTGATCATGCGCTAACAATATGCACAACCCTAGATGCATTGATCGTGGTGAATCCATTGGAGGAGGAAAATGAAGTCCACAAGGCTATGAAGGATGCTACCCTAGGCCGTGCTGAACAGTTAGTCCTGGTGAAGAAAAAGTGCGAGGCACTAGCTGCAAACAGGCACCGCATAAGGAGAGGTTAGAGGAGCTTGGAAAGCTCATTGCTCAAAATAAGGATGTATTGGAAGGGGTACAAACCTCTATGTCAAGCGCAATGCTTATGATACAAAATGAGAAAGGGAAACTCACTATGGAAGAGTTGCAGTCTATCATTGCAGACATGCCTGAGATGGCAGGAGCAGCATTAATGGCGTGGGAGAACCTGGAAGTAGATATCAAAGAAGAATATCCAGAGTTGCTGCTTCAGGATGAAACAGAGGGGCCTGAGGCTTGAACAGTTTTGTTAGCTGTGTATACCTTATTCACAATTTATCCATTCTTTATTTATTCAACCATTCTTTATTTATCTATTCTTTGTGTAAGTTTTGGACATCACCATTGTCAGGGTGACAATGAGATTAGTGTGGGGTAATGTTGATAAGAGAAAACACTTAGCTGAACTTGCACACAGATTCCACGCGGAAGAACAACACAGGAGCAAAGGCACGAAGGTATAGGAAGGCGTCACGTGTGGAGGTGTAGAGTCAAACTTTCAGGACTTAGCCGATTTTGGAGATCAGGTCTATTCTTAGAGATTGGCATGCAGAGCACACAAAGCAATGCCGAGACTTGCACGCCACTCTTCGTGGAAATTCTTAAAGAACATGTCAACTCACTCTTGCATGGGCATAAGCTAAGAATAGATCCACCACTTTAGTTAACTATCAATGATCTATAGATAGCATACTTGCATGTATGGCTATAGTTGTAAAAGGCACATGGCTGTTATTAGCATGTGACCTATTTCTGGTAGAGTTAAGTGGTGAAGGGCTAGTTCCCCCACCCTATATATATGTAATGAATTACTTAGTAAAGATATAGAGAGACACATGCTTTGAAGGATGAGGGATATATGAGTACATGAGACTGGATAATTGTAACAGATCCATGCACGCATATCTGGTGTTGTATGAAGCTTTTGTACTATTGGTATAATGAATATATAAAGAACATTGGCTGAACAACAGTGTCTGATATGTTTTGTCAATGTATATTGTTGTTATCATGATGTTTTACATTTAAGCACTTATAGATCTAGTTCAATGTAATGATGAATATGGATTAGTTACTAAAAATATATGTTTACTGCTTTATCATGCTACCATTCTGCTACAACAACTCTTAAGAGGAACCCAGTACCTTTGCATGCTTCGGGTGAGCGCTCATCTTAGGCTTAGTGATGTGCCAGCATGACTAGGTGTTAACTAAGAATTCTAGGCTGCATCAGACCCCAAGTATTAATGCGGGTCTTCTTTACTGTTAACTAGTTAAATTTGGGCATTTCCCAATGCATAGGGTATGGGAGAATGGTAATAGATGGATGGATGAGATCATTGTATTTCATCATAGGTTAAGGAGTTGCGAGATCCAGAAATTGGTGCTTCTAATGTTTGCATCTTTCCCATCATCACTTTAATAAGTTTGTTTGTGGGTTGTGATGATTGGGTACCCCTGGTAGTATAAGGAGGTTAATGATGAATGTATGATGTGGATGACATCCTATTATATGGTGGTGTCGAGTATGAGAACTACGAAGGGGGAAGGTATCCCGAATAGGCAATAGACAATATTGGGGTTTATTAGTGATATCTATAAGTAGGTGGGGTAATCGTAACGACACTTGTGGTAATTGGGGGTAAGGAATGCGGGATGGAAAGAATGAGATTTTGGAATGGGGTATGGGTTTCTGACACAATGGGTGGTTACGATGCAACTAGTACATATGAGGTAAATGTTGTAAATGGGGCTATGTTTAAAGTGGTGATGAAAGAATAGTTGACACCACGGGTGTGAAAGATGTCGTAGGTGCAGTAGTTATAGAGGATGTGGGTTCTAGTTAAGACACCACAACTAGAAAGGTAGATGAAGGTAATGTCGAGATAATGATAACTGATGCAGAAGTGTGGGAAAGGGTAGGAGGGATAAACATGGGCATGCCATATACCAACTTTCCTGATGAGTCCTAGGTAGATGAGTGAGCGAGATAGTGTTGTAGGGAAGTGGGATTCTGGTCAATGAGTCTTGTGAACTCCTCATCGCCAGTACTAATAGTAATGGGTTGAGTTGGATCCATAGGCAATCGGATGGAAGGTGGTGATGGGCTAGGTGGAAGCATCTTAAGGCTAGCATGAAACACAAGGATGTTGGATTGGCTTTGATTCAAAACCATGTGAGTTAGCGTAAACCCAGTAATATGTTCTTTGTAAATGACATAGAAAAATGTTAGAAATGGAGAAAAAATAAATTCTAGGAGGTGAAACTGGTTGTTGTTTTAATTAAAAATTAAAACAAAGGAACTGATGAAGGTTAGGGTAACTGATGTTGGTGATAGAGTGATCTATGACAGTTAGGGTGACCGATACCAGTTACTTTGGGAAATCAACAATTTTGCAAATGAGGCAAAAAAATGATGAAAATGAAGTAAAGAAGTTGTATTTGACTCTGATTTTAAAATTCTAGGGGTATGATGATGTCCTGAAAACTTCAAAAAGAATAGAAGATGTGATGAGTGCTTTTTTTGGTAAAATTGACCAAAAATCTAGAAACTAACAACAGTTAGGTAAACCGATGATGGTCATATATAAACTAGTGACGATCATTGGACCAATGCCGGTCACTATGAAATTTGAAAAAAATGAAGAAAAATTAATTTTGTGAATTAAGTCAAATGGAATATCAACCCAGAAACCTAAGTAAGATAGTAATGGACCCTAAGATACTCAGAAACAATCGGAATACACCAACTATGATGGTGGAGTGTGAAAGGAATAAGAAAATGAAGAACGTGACCTCACAACTCAAAACACAACTCAAGAAAAAGCTAGGAAAACATGAAATCCTATAAGTATTTTTTTAAGTTTTAGCTTATGTTATTTAAGAATAACTTGTGTGTAGAACAGAGTTTTTTGTTTGGAAAGGTGTCCTATGAAGAGGCAAGATCTAAGGGTGGTTTTATGTTACATTTTTTTGGGGTCAGTTCTTTCTCTGAGTTAAAGACTAGAAAGACAAACCAGCTAGGTGCCCACTGTCAATCCTCTAATCGTGTGATCATTGACAACTTCTTCCAGGTAAGGTGTTATTTAAGAAGATGTGGAAATTTATATTTGTGCACTTTTTCAAAGAGAGAGAAGAGAAAGTTCTCTATCATTCAATTATTTCAACCATCAGCTAGGTATGATTTCCAGTGTATAGGTTTCCCTTAGTTTTAATGTGAGCTAAAAATTCAAGCATAGAAGTATGAAATGCAAGTATTTTCCAAATCAAAATTTGATATTCAATGTAAACAAAGAGTGAATAGGAAAGATAATGACTTTCAATAATGCAAATGCAAGAAGAAAAATAATGATTCTTTTTAGTCCTAAAATACAAATGTCACTGAGACAAATAGAAGAAAGGGAAGATTTCCAGGGAGAGAATTTAATGTTAACTTCCTTTTGAAAAGAAATAAACATACAATAGTTCCCTATGAATGAATAAATGCAAGGAACCTTGGATGGGTCCCACCAGGCATGGAAAATTATTTCACCAAATTCTTAGCAAATTAATGAAACATATAAGAGGTAATAGGCCAAGGATGAATACCTGTTTGTGATGCCGTTCGAAGGTTGTGCATGCATTTTGATTTCCTGATCCAAGTTTATTGTGAGAGCTACCATTTGGCTAGGAGGAACTACCTGAAATAAAAAATAGGACCACAAAACATAGTTAATAGAAAAAGGTTAGTGGATTTCCTAGTGTGAGCTAAATCCAAGAAGTGTGATACTTCCTGGATGGTAGTCAATCCACTGATATATATATATATATATATATATATATATATATATATATATATATATATATATATATATATATATATATATCAATATAAAATAAACAGACATGCAAACAAACAAGTCTAATGCTAGTACTTCGATTTAGGTATCTCATATTACTATCACTGTTAATATACTTAAGTTCTTTGATAATTAAATTAGTGAAGGTCCCAAGTCAGGTTTCAGGCTAGGTAAGGGGTCTAGAGGTCACAAGCAGGGTCTGGGTAAGACTTGGTGGATTTTGGGGTTGATTTGGGTAATTAGGGACCTACTGATCTAAGGCAACTTGGTAGACACAAAGAATGATGTCGGTCAGGGTGTAACTGATGAATATTTATCTATGGCTGATACCAGTTAGGGATAATTGATCTCAGTTTTTGAGGGAATGGTAAACTATAAAAAATAGTTTCCCAGGTTCTTTCTGTGTCTACACAGAGAGATGGAGAGGTCTGTGGAGAGGTTTTAGGTAGGTTATCTGGCTTAGGTGAGGCTTTTTTGAGGTTTTTTGGGGTGTTAAGGTCAATTTAGTAAAATCCCGGTGGGAGATATAATAACTGATGTTGGTGTGGTGACCGGTGTCGGTGAAGGGGAAAATGATGATGGTTAAGGTAACTAGCATCGGCAGGGGAAATTTGGTGAAATCTTATTAACAGGTGGTTTTGGTCTTATTTGTGATTTTACAGAGAATGGATGGGGGCTCGTTGGGTTTGTGATAAGTTGATAAAAACTCTGAAATGTGTAAAAGGTTAGGAATAAAGATCTAGAAGGTTGTGGTGGCTGGATAGGGATATGGGCTAGAAAGTGGAGATGGTGGAATATAGGGAATAAAAAGTTCTAATAACAATAGGATAAATAACCTAATGAGTAAGTACATAAATGATACATAATCAAATGCACTTACTTGTTCCTGCAAGATTTGTGGGTGAAGGAAGATTATGATTGATATGTGAGCCTGGTGGTTAGTGTTGCGTCAATGCTTCCTGGAGTGTCACCATGAATGCCAATGCCTTTAGATCAGTCCTGGTACTTTCTCGAGCCTCTGGAGGGATGTATTATTTTGTCTTGAGACTAAGAAAACTCTGGTTCATGCTTGAATTCAAATAACTCTCCCAAAACTCGAAGCAACCAATCTAGGAAAAAGGTTTCCAAATTTTATATATGGTGATCGAAGACAGTCAAGGTGACTGACATCAGTTGAGGGTTAACCAGTGTTGGTTAAGGCAGGATATCCTAGTTTGACCAAAAATAACATATCTTGGCCATTTTTGGTGTGCTCTGCTTGTTGTCCTAGGTCTCAAGTGATGATTAACACTTAGATAAGTGGGCATGTTGCTGGAGAAGGAATAGGAATTTAATGCTAGGGTTAGACTAAGTCTCAAGTGGTTAGGATAAGTGGAGACTGAGTCTTAGTTAATTAATAGGCTAAGAATAAGTCCATGGTGAGGTGTCTGGGTGAGGTGTAAATTAACCTAATTAAAGTAATTAGATTAATAAATAATGTGAGGATGGGCATTAATTCAATTCTAAATAATTAAATTAATATGAATATGAGGTAAAGGGGTCATGGTTAGGCAAACACGTTATGTTAACTGATTAAAGGGGACCAAGGGGAGTGTGACCCAAATTTGGTGTCTACAATATCATATATTGTTATGGAACTCAATGAAATACAATGAGAATGGGGCTTACTTATATAGGTAAGGAAGAAAAATATAAGAAAAAATCAAGGTCGTAGATGAAGCCATAAATCAAGGAAAGAAATAGTCATCAAAGAACTAGTTAAGACCATAAATCTAGGAAAGAACTAGACAACAAAGATCTAGTCTACACCATAGATCAAGGAAAGAACTATACCTAACAATTAGATAATATCTAAATAAATAAAAATAAATATTCACACACATAAGTGGGTGAGGATGAATACAATAAAGGTAAATAAATTACCTAGGTGAACATGAGCTAAGGTAAATACCTACTCTAATAGAGACAATAATTAGTTTGTTCCCTCTTCGTTAAATTCTGTGGCAATAACTGTAAAAACATGCCCTACATCACAAAGTAAAAATCAATTCAAATTTAATATTTATTAAAATTTAATCATTTAATAATTTATAAATTTATAGCATGACACACATATGTACCTTGTTGTACTAAATCAGAGACTTGGTCAAAGTTAGGTGATGTTGTCATATGATTTGAAGACATTATAATTTGTAATGCTCGTGGAACTTGATATGTGTTGAATGTAATTAAAGGTCTATAAGTCCATTCACCCACCCACTATTGTGACTCACATTCATTCCACAAAAAATCAATGCACGATATACAAAAACATGTCATGCATCTAGTATGAATAGTGCAATAAATTGTATTTGAACTACCGAATGATTTCTTATCAGTTGATCCTATAATTGTCATACAATATTCATAGCTTACCAAATTTTGTTCCTCTACCAACTAAAAATATCTACAAATCATTGAAATCTCTTGAGATTCATGGCCCATGTTCTTGACACACCAATCAACAATGATTTTTTCACTTGTAAATTTAGCACTCTCTTTTAACGTTAACTCTTCTCGTGCAAGGGCTATTTTCACACATGATCCTACACCATCATGATCTCCTTTCCTATGTCCTACCCCAGTAAAACTCTAGATATGTTGTACACCTATTTCTATGTGCATCCTACTTAAACAATAAAACATCCATACATTATTGAATTGTGATGTACAGTTGTCCAACCAAATGTAATGTTGATTCAAAGCAATGTTCCTCTCATTCAAGTTTGCATAAAACAACTGAAAAAACCCTTGAACAAATTTTGTAGAATGTGTCTAATCATCACTTATGTAGAAATGATACTCTCTTAATATATTTCAATCTTTCTTAGTGCTTTCCGAAGAATGCATGAATGTTATATGCATGACAATAGCAACTTGAACTGAGTTATAGTATTGTGACTGAACCTTCATTTGTGGCTACAATGAATAATTCTCCATGAAGTCAACTACTGAAATAATAGTACTAAGTTGGAATGTGTCCTTTCCTAACTTAAATTTTTCATCCAACCATAGATATTTATGTGTTCCCTACATACTCATAAACAATTTCCTCTCTCAATTTGACCATATAGTATGATACAGGTAATTGTTCTGTAATAAGTTCACACCTCTTAGATTATGTTATATATTTTAATTCATATGCCACATATTTATATTTGTTGAAACCAGTTAATTATTTTCCTATTGAATTTTTATCCTCCTCATGGATACAACTTTTCAATTTTGGCAAGCCACCACATATGATACATGTTCCATCTAAACATGTTTTTTTATAAAACATTGTCCAACTGATCTTTCATAAAATATTACACGAATAAATTCCCTTGCATATTTTGGTGGGACATTTAATCCATGCCCCTATAACATGATGTTAGTATGAAAAATAGAATGTACTTGATAAAAACATCATAATACATTAAAAATTCAACATGATGGATGCAGCAACAAGTGGTACGTGAGTGATTAATTTTCACATAAAAGGGTTTGTTCATTTTAGAAAATATTTGGCTTATATTAATTTCTATATTTTCCTTTTTAAAGTTAGAGAACAATTGTGTTTGAGTCATATCCAAGAATTTTTTTGCACACAATTCATGATTACGAGAACCTATTATTCTTTTTGTTGTATCTCTTCTATTCGGTGACACCCTTGTATTTTCATTTCAAAACTTTACAAGTAATTATTTTAGAATATCATATGTATTTGTATCTTTTAATGAGATTTTATTAAAGAATTCCCAATAGTCAGTGTTATTAGCTGACTCAAGAATTTTACATCTCCCTATTGCTTTCATTAGTGTTTTTCTATTTACCTTCAAAGCTCTAACTTTTTTCTAATCAATCATTTATTAATTATTTTATTAGTTACTATACAATTAATAAGTGCATGCCATGTAGCATTACTATCTTTGGTGTGTCTGTTACACCTATAGTTTGGTATGTTTTATGTATGTTTTCAACAATTGACACATTTCGATCATCAACATTAGATGTTCTTAACCCTAGGGTCTTCATTGTAGGTCTCATCTTAATTAATTTTATAAACATAACAAATAATTTACATCTTTTTGTATCATTTAAATTTTCAAAGTAATTATCCCAAATTCCAATAGATTTTCATCTCACATTTTGTTAGGCATTGGTTTTATAATGTTTTCATCAATTTCAATTAAGTGAATGGGTTTTCTATGAAAAATGGAAGGATGTGTTCTTAGAGGTAAAGATTCATTAGCAAAGTCACTTTCTTCATTCATTGTTTCCATCCAAATTTCGAGATTAAAATTTTGATTCTCAGGTAAAGGTTCAACATTTGAATTCTCAGGTAAACGTAAAACATTTTAATTCATATAAATTTATTTATCCATACCAACATTATCATTCAATTCATTATCAATATTCATTACAAAATAATTATTCTTTACATTTTCATTATGTATTTCATCCTCATTTTCTATAACATTAGGTACATTTGAAATAGTAGATGTACCTTTCCCATTGCAAAGTTTTTGCATCTGCTTCACTTTTCTTTATTCTCATCTCTTCCAATTACTCTGATGTCTTATTCTTGACTTTCTTCTTTTCCTTACATCATATTTTATCACCCATGATTACAAAAATATAGATAGTGGGGTAGGGTACAAGCTTAAATACTCAAAAATTGCGCAAGAATATTCAGTAATGTGCAGAGCAAATAGAAAGGGGAAAAACATCCCATGAAAGATATGAAAAGGATGTTGGATGGGTATGAACTTTATATAATGCATAACGCATATGTTTTATAATGCATACACATTTTGTGTTTTTCCTCATTCCAAGGCATGCCTCTAACCTTGGATTCGATTTAGATCCCCAAGCTTGAGGCATGGACCTATAAAAACACAGAAAACAACGTGTTTTTACATTAAAAAAATAGTAAAATAGCTATTCCACCAAAATAAATTAAACTAAAATGATCAACAAATGTAATAAAAATATGACTACGAGGTCGAGTAAACTTTCTTCTTTCTAAAAATATGATTTTTCAAATTTTCTGACTAATATAAGGTTTTCATACTATTTATTTTCTAACTATGCCTTTTGTAGCTATTTGTTGGAGTTGATACATGTTTATCTTTCATCGTGTATCTTATTTTTGACTCATCAAAGTTGAACAAAATTTTAACAGGCCCAAACTTGATCCGAAAACGGGTGCTTGAAAATAACACTTTTAATAGTTTCAAAGGATCTTCAATTTTAATCAACTTAAAAGGATTTTAGACTTCTAAAAAATTGATTAGAATCTGATTTAGGATTGAATTGAAACTGAAATTAAGTTTACAATTTACTCAAAATTTCACTGTTTGATCGAAGCCCCAAAAATCAGTGTTTCTTGATTTTAATCGATTTTCCAATTGTATCAATTACTGATTATAGTTGCATCCATATTCATATTCTGAATTTAAATTACTGAAAAATTATTAGAAACTAAAAATTAAAATCACAAAACAACACAAGATTGTTTACGGGGTTCAGAATTCCTACATCCCTGGGTTCATGGTGAACTGATCCATTAATAATGTTAAAAATGTAAATACAATAACCTTTACATTAACCAATAATGAATCAAAACCTGCAAAACTATGTTTCAGACCTTCAAAGGATGTTAATGGAGCTCAGCCTCTATCATTCACCTTCATGATCCACTTGCAGCAGTGTTTCCCTTTGGTTATATGCCTTTGTGTGACTTTAACAGCAAATAACTTTATCACAAAATCTCAAAATCCGATAAACAATCACACCATCATGATTTTCTCAAAATTTTGAGATAACTTTCATATATAACTCGAGATCTAGTTTTGAGTGGAAGTGCCTCAAAATTGCATTTTTCCAAAACTGTCTGCTTATTGGCTTGACACAGGCCTGACACTTGTTTATTACAAATACAAGTGAGCTTTATTTATACCACTTACAAGAGGGTGGCGAGTTGGTAAGGCCGCTTATATTTTTAGATGAGGTGCTAGGTTCAAATCCCCCTTCCATAGGTTTAGGCGCCCAATTTAGCCATTGACCCCACATTTGGTGGGAAAGGGATAGGATAAGCCTTTAAATAGCTTTTTGTCCACAAAATCCTCCTTATCCCATGGGATTAGGCTTATTCCTGTGGAATGGATTAAATAAAATATTATTATTATTATTTTAAATATAAAACCACTAAAAACCTACCAAGTTTCATACCCATAATATGCCATTTTTCCACGTCAAAGTGTGTCACGTCATCATTTGACCACAACTTTGACTATGCATATCTTCCGCATATGAACTCAAATTTGGTCCGTTCAAAATGCATCAAAAATATTGCGACGAGCTCTATACCATGGAACTATTTTTTAAAAAATTACAAGACCATCAATTTTTCCTTGTCACCAATTACCACGTGTCACCTTGTCATTGGTCCACTTGTTGACATGTTGACCAATGTTGACTTCCATGTTGACTGAACTTTGACTGGACATAACTTGAGCTCAGAATGTCCATTTTTTACGTTCTTATAGTTTTCAAAAAGATATCTGAAGGATCTACTACAGTGGAATGGTCTAGGGAAGTTTAGGAAACTTTTGACACTAAAAAATATCCCCTGATCACTCCTCCCTCCTGAGAAGGCTTTTTGTCCACAAAAAGTTGTTTATCAACCCACAAATAATGCTATCTCTTCCTGCATTGCAAAAACACATACAAGAACCCAAAATAACATTATAGGTTAAATAAATGCAAATATTTGATTAGCTAGTCACATAACCGATCAGATAATAACACCCAATTAAGCTAGTGTTCAACTAAAACGTTGTACCCCTGTCAACTCTGCACACAAATGTGAGCTTTCATACCCCACTGTAATGCCATCACAAATAATTGACTAGATAATAACACCCATTCTATTACAGAAAGCTAGTGTTCAACTGTCACCTTGTGATATGGCCGATTACTTAAATTACAATTTCATAAACACATATCAGTATACCAGACATCTAAACTGCCCACAATTAGGCTAGTGCCCATTATCCATATGAAACTGTAACAACTGCAAGTATTCACTATCTAGAATAAAATAGACTATCAATGCTCAAAAATAGCTATAGTCAACAATTGAATCCACGTGAATCTACCAAAAACATTATATCGCCATCACAAATAATAAGTCAGATAATAACACCCATCTATAATGGAAGCTAGTGTTCAACTGACACTTTGTGATTATGTTGATTACAACTACAAATATTCACTATCCAGAATAATTAAACCATCAACGTTAAAAATAGCTATAGTCAAAATCTGAATCAATGTGAATATGTACATATTCTATCCATACACTGAACTATAAAGCCATAGACTATAAACTGTATGCTTACCCAAATTGGTGAACTGCCATAATCTACAAAATGTTCACTTGGTACCTTTGCAAACCAGTTTGTTAGTGTAATAAATTTACACCCTAATTATAACCACATCTGATAGTTACAAAAATCTAATTTTCCCAAAATAAGGGTCTTATAAATTAGTGCAAATAATACATGTGGATACAACAAGTTTGTCTATTTATTACAATATCAAACAGGTGCCCGAATGGGTCTTATAAGAATCCATAATATTTGCATAAATTACAACACTATAAAACTTCAAGTTTCAAAATAGACATTCTGATGATGCCCATATACATGCATATTGTTATCAAAAATGGAATAACCAACCAAAATGTGAGAAGATGAATATGAGTATGATGAACCTATCACTCAAAAATTCTTTACGGCTACTTCTAAATTATTTCAAAGATGTATATTAACATAGGATCAAAATCCCTAAAATATAGATTTGAAAATGTTTACATACTATCACAAGTTACTGTAATGCAAACATAAAGTTGAGGAATGTTTTACCCATCCAATTACTTGGATTTCTCTGTTTAGGTGGTTTTACTTCCCCAGCACTGGAATGATCATTTAGATGAGTTAGATCAACAAATTTTGGTTTGACATTATTTTCCTTTTTAACAACTTTCCAATGTTGCACTGAAGGAACATACCAACACATATTAACATCATGACCATTCCTTTTACAATGAGAACAAAATTTAACTTCCTTATTTTTAGGAGTCTTACCCATTTTTCCATTCCCTAAACTCTGTCTAGGAAAATGATTCCCCTGTTTAGGAGAGGTAACATTTTTGCTATTTCTTGTCTTATCAAGGAGAGATTGGTCTTTAGCACCCACCTTATCATTCACAAAGGCATTAACTTCTTTATCATATTTTTCATCTTCCAACAATATGCTTCAGAATGATTAGTACCTTCACAAAATGTGCAAGGAAAAGCATACCCCTATCTACCAAAGCTATATTATTTAGACTGAAAGAGTGTTTTAGAAGTCTCAGGATTAAATTTCCCCTTAGTGCTATTTTTAGTGTAAGTGGGAGGAAATGGAATTTCATTACCTCGTTTACCTGTTTTCTTACACCTTTCATTGTTCCTCTTGATGGTGGAATCCTACATTTCTATAGGTGTAGATCCTTGGTTATTGGAAGCTTGTCTTCCTTCAGCTACTTTGGAACTTTCTTCAATTTCCATTTTCCCACTAGAATAACCCAAACCTACAAATTAAGGTTGATCCTATACCTGTATTGGGTTAGCATCACCTTGTCCATCTTTACTAAGGCCCTTTCCATTAAATCCCATCTTAACCATTAGTTTAGACCCAATTCCCTTAGTGTGTTTTTCAAACTGACCCAAAGGAATATTTTAAACTTAATGAGAGGAAGAATTAAAATGTGAACAACTTATAGTGAATTCTTTCATAGTACCTACATCTGATTTGGAAGGCATTTCCTTCGTGTGTTCACCTTGTTGCAACTTTGTCAAGAGGGCATCCTTGGTCTGTATTTCTTCCTGCAACTCTTTAACAAAGCCCATCAACTTCTTGCAATGTGTAAGCATCTCATTGACATATTCCTCTTTCTTAGTTATAAAGGATTGTGGCTCACACTTTAACAACACTATTTACTCTTCCAAGGAATAAAAATTAGCTCTTAGGAAATATTTTTCTTCCTGGAGTTGGCGGTTTAAGGCTTCAAGCTCATCTAGTTGCTCTTGTTTGGATGACTTGCCCATGATTCCTTGTTCCTGTAAACACAACCTGTACTTCCAAAACTACACACTACAAAAGAAGATTAACAAGCCCCAAAATGTCTACACACTGAAAACTGAAATCAATACTGAAACTAAAGCCAAATTTTCAAACACAATTAGAAGCTAATCCGATAGCCCAACTGCTCTGATACCAAACTTGGTCCAAAAACGAGTGCTTGAAAATAACACTTTTAATCGTTTCAAAGGATCTTCAATTTTAATCAACTTAAAAATATTTTAGACTTCCCAAAAATTGATTAGAATCTGATTTAGGACTGAATTGAAACTGAAATTAAGTTTACAATTTACTCAAAATTTCACTGTTTGATCGAAGCCCCAAAAATCATTGTTTCTTGATTTTTATCGATTTTCCAATTTTATCAATTACTTATTATAGTTGCATCCATATTCATTTTTTGAATTTAAATTACTACAAATAATCAGAAACTAAAAATTAAAATTAGAAAACAACACCAGATTGTTTACGGGGTTCAGAATTCCTATGTCCTTGGGTTCATTGTGAACCGATCCATTAATAATGTTATAAAATGTAAATACAATAACCTTTACATTAACCAATAATGAATCAAAACCCTAAAAAACTATGTTTCAAACCTTCAAAGGACGTTAATGGAGCTCAGCCTATGTCATTCACCTTCTTGATCCACTTTCAGCAGTGTTTCCCTTTGGTTCTACGCCTTTGTGTGACTTTAATAGAAAATAAATCTATCACAAAAGCTCCAAATCAGATAAAATATTATACCATCGCGATCATCTCAAAATTATGAGAAACTTTCATATATAACTCGAGATCTGGTTTTGAGTGGAAGTGCCTCAAACTTGCATTTTTCTAAAACTACCTGTTTATTAGCTTGACACAGACCTGACACTAGTTTCTTACAAATACAAGGGAGCTTTATTTATGCCACTTACAAGAGGGTGGCGTGTTGGTAAGGCCGCTTATCTTTTTAGATGAGATGTTGGGTTCAAATCCCCATTCCATAGGTTTAGACACCCAATTTAGCCATTGACCCCACATTTGGTGGGAAAGGGATAGGATAAGCGTTTAAATAGCTTTTTGTCCACAAAATCCTCCTTATCCCATGGGATTAAGCTTATTCCCGTGGAATGGATTATAATAAAATATTATTATTATTATTTTCAATTCAAAGCCACTAAAAACCTACCAAGTTTCATGCCTATAATATGCCATTTGTCCACGTCACAGTGTGTCACGTCATCATTTGACCACAACTTTGACTATGCATATCTTTCACATACGAACTCAGATTTGGTATGTTCAAAATGCGTCAGAAAGCTTGGGAAGAGTTCTATACTATGGAATTGATTTTTAAAAAATTACAAGACCATCAATTTTTCCTTGTTGCCAATTGCCACGTGTCACCTTGTCATTGGTCCACTTGTTGACATGTTGACCAAAGTTGACTTCCATGTTGACTAAACTTTGACCAGACATAACTTGAGCTCAGAGTGTCCGTTTTTCACATTCTTATAGTCGTCAAAAATCTCTTTGAAGGATATACTGCAATGGAATGGTCTAGGGAATTTTATGGAACGTTTGACACTAAAAAATATCCCCTGATCAAAACTATGACTAATTCTATCCATATTAAAAAAATAGATATTTTTTTAAGTAGTTAGGGGGGTCATAGTCGGAGCTATGTTATTTTTAAAAATTTAAAATTTTTGTACATGAAAAATCATAAAACAATATACTCACTAAAATATCTAAAAAACTCTAGCCCAAACTAAATGCTCCTATCTATCTTTCTAACAAAGGGTTTTCAAAAATACTAAATAGTGCTAAAAAAATGGTGGGGGCATGACCAAATGTCTATTATGTTTTTTAACAAGAATAGGATCACCTGTTGGTATTTTAGTTCTTTATCCCACTTAAACTTAATCATTTTCAAAAAAAAATAGTAGCTTACAAACTAGACTCAAAATGTTATGATTCATGTTCTTATAACATCTTCCAATTTTGAGTGTAACTATTTCAAATAACTCATAGAAGTTGATTTTTATTTTTCAAAAAAAAAAAGCATCCAATTAATACCCCCTTTTCACCCCGCAACTTGGTGTACTTACCCTATCTCTAACCCATAATGGGTACATGAATAACCATTCCTGCTCTAGAAATAGATGCATAAGTGACCCTTATCTGCATAAAGGAAATTGTTAGTAATAGGTATGAAAGATGAAAAGTGAAAAATTATGTGTATATATATTCCCTATCCTTTGATCACCGCATGTTGTCATAGTGAAACATGGTGTGGTCAATGGAACATAACTGTCTGTAACACCAATACTAAAAGTAGGTACTGAAAGAAATGTTGAAAGAACTAGCTAAAATGAAATATGCCCACCAATGCATACTTGATAGTGTCACTCGTACTACCACGTGTGGGCATAATATTATAAGAAACCTAGAGAAGCAAAACTAAAAGGAAACACTCGAGGATCATCAATAAAATAATACATAAATAACCTAGTTGAGGGACCATGGGATGGATGTTGTGGTATCTTTATGTTGAGATGTTGTGATGATATGGTGTCAAAAATAGGAAAAATAGAATATCGTCAAAATTATTCATGTATTAGGGAAAATAAAGGGCATGAGATCATGGTCATAACACAAAAAATAGTGTGTGTTGTAGAGATTGAGAGAGAAAATGATGGTCATTTGAAGATTTAGGCTGATAGTGACCAATTTTGAATAGGAATTTTGAGATTTATATACTGTTTTGTTAATTTTTATTTGGTTATTACTAATTTTAGAATTGAGAAAAATGAGCTTTGGAATTCCAAATTTGAGCTTGTATTTTGACATCATGACATGAGTACGAGGTGGTGATGGAGGAAAACAAGGTGTTGGGATGCTGAGGATATGGAAAGACTGTCATGGGGAGACTTAGGTAGCCAGATATGTATGATAGTAAGTTAGTTAGATAATATTTTATATATGTGTGTGATATTGTTAGTGATGTGTGTTAGTTTTTGGTTTTGCAGAGTGGACAATGAAGGAGTGGTACTCAATGATCAAGAGCACCCACCATGAGATCCTGGAGTCTGTTTTAGATGTTCAGGATATTGTAGTGATGGTGGATCCAAAAACACCATAATTTTGGGATTTATTGAGGTTATTTCATTTAGCGGACAAGGCATCCAAGACATTGAAGAGATATAAGGATGCATAAGTGCAATAGTCTACCAACAGTATATTTTTGATGTTGCAAAGTCTATTATAGGTCTAGGAAACCATGACACATGACCAACAAGTTCACCTAGCAGATGACCAAAGAGATGTGGAATGGATTACGTTGTTAAAGACCCAGCTGGCGAGAGTGTAGGGAGAGGCTTTCGGGGACCAATCTAGGGCGATGTACCTAGTCCACACAACTAGAGAAGCCATCATGACCCCATCATACCTAAGTATTTAGAGACCACCAACAGGGGGCGAGGGTTCTTGATTCATATTATAGATGGGTCAGAGCCATTTTGTATGATTTTTGTTGAAGTATTAAACTTGATTTGATATATGTATGATTATTTTTTATGGCATTTGGATATTTGGCGATGTGTATATGATTATTTAATTATCATTTTCCTTCTTTTTGCATATACGTATGTGATAATATTAGGAGTAATCATAATGAGATAGATAGGTAAATCCAGTGAGAAGGGGATCATTAGAATAGCCCAACTCACACGATGTGAAAAATTCAAGAGGTGGAACAAGGCCGAGATTTCCAATGGTAATATGTTAGGGTGCGAATGGTGATGAATCCAAGCAAAGAAAACACCCCAAGAAAATACGTAATGATTTATTTAAGATTGTGTGATAAACCCAAGACGGGATCGAGATCCCAAGTGACAGAAAATGGTGTTTTTGTAAAACCCAAGTGGGGGTAAATATCTTAAGTGAATGTGTGAAATCATGTCAAAGAAAGAAAATAAGATGTAATCAAGGTATTAAAGATGGCTAGACATGAGGGGTAAAATATAGCATTATATCGATGATAATATCATCAACTTGATTCAAGATGTGGCTTTGGCCACGGTTCATGAGGTCCTTAATGAAATGTTGTGTAATAGATAATCATTGATGTACTTAATACCACGTAGTGAATAATATATCATTTATCTAATCCTCCATTCGAGTGAGAACATCATGTCGAATATCATCCATAGTGGGACGAGGATCGTAGTGAGGTGGTGGTCTATAGGTAGGCTGTGGTCTAGTTAGTTGAGGGGAAGGTGGTTGGTTTTGAGAGGAATTTGTTCCATGCTTCCGATTGTGAAAGAAAAATTTGAGAATGGGGTGATTTATATGCAAAAACTGACAGTTGATGTCCACATGCACATAATACCATTAATGAGGGAAAAAATGAGCTGAAGGATTTGTAACCATTTTTTTTTTCATGTTTGACCTCATCTTCAAGCTTCTTCATGTGGCATCAATAGGCTCTACAGTCAAAAATATCATGCCCCAGAGCCTCATGCCATGTGCAATATGGTTTGGTCATAGAATATTGAGGAACCATAATGGTAAGAGGTAGGGGAGAGGTATCATAAGCTACGAAGGGATAATCAAATTATCTAATAAGGGTACTGATGTGATGGGTAAATATGGTACTGAGGGAGTAGTGTGTTGCCTAGACATCGAGACACAATAAATAAGATTGTAACCCATGAGGTCATCAACTTTATGGTCAAAATTGGAAATCCATTCATCTGTCAAGGAAATGGGTCAACGAAGTCTATGTTGGTATGTGAGAGTGTGGTTGGTGGAGAATTTTTAGGCTCATGAACTAGTGGGGAAAAATTTTCAAGTATATTTAGATGTTCCTCTTGTACTAAGATGATGTTCACATCATGATTAGTTTTTATGTGTATGGTTTCTTGGTAGTGCAAGACTTCCCGATCACAAATTTGGGTGTAGCTATCTAGATGGAGATCATCTAAGGCATAACCATTATCGTAATCTGATATGGAAGAATCAACCACACATTATTCAAGTATGGTTTTGAGTTATACCATATGCTCTCGTGTAGGCTATGGTGTTCATGAGATAACTATAGACATCGAAGGCTCCTTCTTGTGAGGACACAAGGAAGGAGGCTGTTGAGATATGATGAGCTCAGAAATATCAGAGGTATTGATTCTAAGCGTGAATTCATTAGTATCCTCCTCATTTTGTTCCAAAATATTTGGAGGCATATTTATAACCAAATCAAGATAAATAGAATTGTCGCAAAGAGAATCTATAGGGTAGTTAAAGCCCTGATACTCCCGAAAGGGGATAGGTGATAGTTCATCAAGTGTGTGGATCTTATATGTCCCCTTTTGCTAAAGTGTATCATAGTTCCAAGGGTTAAAGTCCCCATGAATCTTATAAATAGATCCCTGGTGAGAAAACTTCACACACTGACATGTGGAATAAACAATGATGCGCATACAATGAGTCCCAGGCCGCCTTAGGGTAATGCTATAAGATAAGGGAAAATAAAATACCATAATTATGACATGGATAGTCTTGGGGGGAACAATGATCGGTAACCAAATACAACCCATCATAGTCATCTGTCAACAATTGTATCATTGACAACTGGTTCATGTAGATTTTAGGTTATCGATAGAAAAACTGAGAGCCTTGATGAAATATAATGAGGCCACATGTGTTCCTGCTCCCTCATCAATTAGAGCATTCTTAACTCATTTGTGATAGATCTGAACAGAAATGAAGAGTGGTGGATTTTCTTCACATAGCAAGAGCTCATCTAGGATCATAGAAGCGATGGGAAAATGAGTGCATGAATGAGCATCCAAGGTGAGATCAATTTGAATGGATATTTCTTCAAATTTCTAGTGGATACTTTCTTCTAATCTACGCAATATAGGACTATACCAAAGAGGGAGGAAAATTAACTTTCATATCAAATAACACATTCATGACACTCACAATGGTGAGGCAACATAAAAAAATAAGTTCCAAGAAGGGAGATGGACCAGGAATTTGTGAATGTACTTTAAGACGATCCCAATTGTCATTATTGGACTATGGAGTAGGTTTACAGTGCTATGAGTCCTCAGAAATAAAGCCAAAAGGATCAAGGGTAGTTAGAGAGACTTCTGAAACTAACTTTTTCTCTGTTCCTACACCATCATCCATGCTAGTTTAATTTACACAGGGGTCGATTCTATCTGTAGACAGATATGTGAATCCAGACATAATCATCCCTATAGGATATTTTACACAGTGGCCAATGGCATCCAAAGGAGGTAGTTTTTTCTTTGAGTAGCTTGATTTTTACATATAGAAGGACAGATTACTCTATGAGTTTGAGGTTGTAATGTTATAAGATACTCTTATTCTACATAAGATATGACACATTTTACATCGTTAATTACAACCATATTTTTAGGAGGGTAATTCGTGTCAACTAAAATGGTTTTAGCACACTCTTAATTCTTATAAATTTTACTGATATCATGATTAGGCATAAGATTAGAGAATTTTTTAATCTTTTCATTAGCCTGGTTGATGGCTTCATAACGATCCTTCTTTTGATTCGCATTACAAGATTTGACTTCTTTGATCAAATGCTCAGGAGTGATGGTGTCATAATCAAAACTGGATCCTAAGAAGAAGATGATGGTAGTCATTCAGAGTGCATGAAAATTCTCATATGAGTGACCCCGATTATTATGCCACTAAAAAAACATAATCTCATCATGCCAATAAGGAATGGGTCAAGAAGGATCTAGTATCATGGTAAATGGTTTAGGTAAACGATGCTTCAACTCTTCGTTACTAAGTGGTTTATGATAGTTAGGTTAGTTTTTGTTATTATTAGGTTTTTGGTCAATATTGAAAATAACCTTCTTTGAAGAAGTGATGAGAGGAATAGTATCTAATACTCTGTCATCCGTTACATTCTTGTAAATTTTAGAAAGTTGAAGGATTTAGATTTATTTGTTAGTTTGTGTCTTGGAAGGAGTCTTCTCAACTTCCCTCATGAGATAGTATTTCCTTTTTTCTTGTTTAAATACCTCTTTTAGGGAAGTAGGAGATAAATAACTCACCTTGTATTGAAGATGAGGATTAAGGGCTCATAAGAAAAATTGAAAGAGGTTATTTATTGGGCATGTTATGCTTTGCCCGCATGGATAGGGTCTTCCAATTCTTGATAAAGACTTGTGCTTATTCATTTTTAGATTGGTGAAAATTGTTGAAAGCGTTGATGTTTTTTTTGGGTAGATTGTGATATTGGAATTTTTGACAAGGGTTGTCACTAGGGACTCTATATCAACTATATAATTAGGATACAAAGTATGGTACTAATATAAATCATCTCCTATAAGTGTCTTTGCTAAGATTTTGGTGGTAGTGTATGAATTATTCCCAATGCATTCCTTGTAAAGATTTCCAAAGGCCTTGAACTAAAGGGTGGAATTAATAGACCCATCATAAGAGACATATGGAGTAATGTTGCCACTAATATCCATACTAGAAATATAGGGTGCTAATGTATCTTGTTTGAATTCTAATAAGACTTTGTTTTGAATGGGGGTTGAGTGATGGGTACCCCATTAAAGACATTTGGAAAAGGAAGGGGTGTGGTCCCCTAAGAGCCCGTTGGAGGGTGGTTGATTAATTGAGCCATGTTGTATTTCATTTGGAGAAATTGTAATATCGTATCAAATTATTATTGGCTCATTTTGTCAATGAGCTAGAGAATGAGGTTATTAAGGTCAGAACTAGAAATTAACCTATTTCATCACCTTTCCCATTTTCTATCATATGGTCAAGTTGTTCAGAGACAAATTCAAGAAGGTATTTTCTAATTTTTCTTCTTATTCTCCTTTGTATTAAGGAAATTGAGATAGAAATTTAAGAATCTCAAGAGGATGGTCAAAAGTATCATCATTATGGCTTTCTTCTTCCTCATCCGTAGGTGGGGTATTGTGGTAGGTACAAGACTTCTTTCTAGTATCTCCTACAATGCAACAGTCCATACAAAAGTGGAACTCAACTTTAGGGTGATATTTCTCAAGAGAAGTATTCACAATAGAGTCAGAGGACCTCAATCTTAGATCATCCATGGTGGAGTGATAACCTGATTGAGAAAAGGTCTGAAAATTAAATCTACAAACACAATCGGCTATACAAAATAATGTCCATAGGCCTAAGGTGTTTGGAAACAAATCAGAGAACATAAATTGGATCAACCATGCAAATAGGTATATATGGGTGCTAAAGGAACCTAGATATGAGAAATCAGAGACAAACATGATCACCTAGGGGTTTTTGAGGTGTTATGGGTTTTTAGGTATGTGTATGGAATCAAATATGGAGATGGATTCTTTTAATGAGATGTTCTTGAGTAGAATGCATTTAAGATTCATGTTGGGTTCCCTAAATAATTTATGTGGGACAAGAATGTGTCTCAATATCTTGCACTCCTAAATCATTTTTTCAACAAGGGTATTGGTGAAATGAGTAGGGAATACACATGTATTAAAATACAAGGGATAGACTTAAAGGGGCTACAATTATCACTAGGGATGAATATCTAGAGGGAAATAATCTCTACACTAGGTCAACATAGGGTTTCCAAGTCCCATGGTCAAGATAGAAGAAGGAACCCTACACATATATCAGTAGTTGGTATGGAGAGGTATGTATCAAAAAACATGCATGATATAACTGAAATAAAAGTAGTGATAGATAAGGAGTTGATATGGCTAAGATTACTATGCTAAGTAGCATCCAAACATGTATAATAAAAAGCTAACATATCACAATGAAGAATGAAATGAACTTACCTATGAAAAATGACAAGAGATGGTTAGATCACTCACCTTGTATGTGTAGGGTGGTCATTAATGCATCTATCTCTCCAGAGAAGTAATACTCCGAGAGAGGCGCTATTAGGTGGAGAAGGAGAACATTGTTCCTATCTTAGAATCACTATAGGTAACCTAATAGTATAAGCATCCATCCAAGAAGAATATTTTCCAACCCAATCCAATAAATATGTAAGATGAACCAAGATCTATGTGATCAGATGCAAAGATGTCACAAAAGAGTGGAGGTAATGACAGTATGAATTATTTTTGCTTCCTTTTTCTTTATGAGTGTCAAATGAGGTGAGTGCATATATAGGACGCCATCGCCCATGAGTGATGGCATCAACCATCAGGAAATATAACACCGACACCATCGCCCATGGGAAATGGCATCGAATAAAGGTGTTGAAAATAGGTAATGTGCCATGAAAATTAAAAATAGTGTGTCATATATCATGGATATGTATAAAAAAAGGTTCCAAGTGATGATATGCAAGTAAGAAACTATCAATTTGATGTGCATGAGACCTAGGAAGACAAGGATACCTAGTGAAAGGAAAAATAAGGCCAAGACCAAATAGCAACACTCTCTCTGTGTATTATCTCTAACCCATAATGGTTACATGTATAACCATTCCCCATTCTGAGTAGGCCCCTTAAGGCACCCATTCTAGAAATAGATGCATCAGTGACCCTTATCTACACAAAGGAAATTGTTAGTAATAAGTATGAAAGATGAAAAGTGAAAAAGTAGGTGTATACACACCCAAAATTATTATTATTGTAAGATTATTGAAATGATAAACACAGGAAGTGTTGGTTCCCATTTTTACACCTAGAGGAATTAACAATAATTTAGAAACAAATGTCTTAAATAATGATAGGTTTGAGGCATATCATTTATAGCCGGGGATGCATCTAACATTTTTTTTATCACCAAGTCTTGGAAATGGTTGTGAGCCATGTACAAAGGGGATGGATAAAACCTGCTACTTTTGGCTCTACCTAAGCTAGGGTGAAAGAACCCAAGGGGTAACTTAAATGAGGGAAATATGTTATAATTAAATTTCCTTCAAAGTATTGGCAAGAAAATATGAGCTAAGTATATCCATGAATGTAATATCTACTCGCAAGAGTTATAACAAATATTTCAGACATACTTATTGCATCTGACATGAGTTACTAAAGACAGATAAAATATGATTCACATAAATCATTTCTGAATAATAGTTAATGTAACGGAATCTCATGATGTTGGAATGATATTATTCATGAATCAGAGTAAATTCATTCATAATGTGCAGCTATAATGCAATTTTCAAGGGTGAAAGCATGGGATACCTTAGTTAGAAATAGGGGGAATGGATGATGGTTGATTCATAATAGTAACGTGCTAATAAATTTCATAATAGCTTACTACTGTTAGAATGTTGAGAACATAAAATAAAGTAAGCATGAATTTTAAAGGTAAATTTACATTCATTGATACCCAATCATGTAAATGATACCAGAAAACTTTCAACACCCTCAACAGAAACACTTATGCAAGAATTATAATAAAATGTTCATTTATTCCATTTTCATACACCTAAGATACACTCAAAGTATAATAGATATAATTCCAAAGAAAGATTGTGACAAGGGTTTTATAAATGGATTAAATATTACAAAGTAAATACTACAACCCAATATTTATTTGGTAACCAAGAAAATGCAATAACTAAAGGCTAATCTTGTGTATTTTATATAGATGCAACAAAGAAAAAATTGGAATAAAAATTATACTTCATTAATCAAATATTAGAGATACATATCCAAATTCATGACTAAATAAAAACATATTGTTCTATTTACTTTAGTTTAAATAAGGGGACATAAATTGGATTCCCTCAATGCTTGATAATGGATGTATGGTGCAACCCTTATTAATTACAACTTTAGATTTAGAAATTCAACACTTTTTAAAAAATGAAAACCTAGAGCTAAAGCAATCACTCACCAACCAACTGAATGAAGAAATGAATTCATACTTATACAATATTTTTTCGCAAAAGGAATATGCCTAAATTCCCCCTAACAACTATCTAAGAAGTGAAATAATGCACAAAAAAGGATGTTGAGACTATTGGGCATTGTGTATATGTATTTTTCATTGATTTAAAATTTCATTGATGGAAAATGGAGTTTAGGTATCATAGGTGTTTACATGAGGTGTCAGTCAAGGTCAAGATTGAAGGTTAATTAGTAATGTTTGGTTTTGGTGTTGCTATTGTTTCTTGGTACATGGTTATATCTTGAATGGTCATGATATGAGTTCCAAAAAAATTTATGAGGTCCAACATGCTTAGGATGATGTGTAAAATATGTTAAAGGGTCTGCATGATGAAAAAAGGTCATTTTTAGTGAGTCGTGTGTTAAAAGAGTTCATTTTAGGTCTTGTTCTTGGCCTAATGGAAGCAGAATGAGATGGTAACATGTGAAATGAATAAAATAAGAATAATACAAGCATGTGGAATGTGTTTTAAGGTTTTATCGATGGTGACATGTGTCCAAGATCAGTTTACAGATGTATGATGTATGTTCTAGGTCATGTTGAAGCAATATATTATGAAAATAAGGCATGTAAGAATATGTAAGTATTAGTGCATGGAAAGTTTCAGATGCAGGTGAGCATGTTGGTAGACATGGATGAGGTTTTTATAGTATGGGTCACATTTTTGCTCAAGAAATTGAAGAAAAGAAAGAAAACTAATTTTTGGTCATACCAAGCTCTTAAGAAGGAAAAAAACCAACTTGATGGTGAACTTCATTTTCTCACCCACATGTGTGATATTTTCATGGGACCATGATACTTTCAAGAATGTTTTGGTATGGATATAAGATCATTTTGTAAAAATAATGAATCAGTTTGGATGTCATAACTTTATGAAAAATCATTAAGAAGAAGTGGTCTAAAACCCTAGTTAAACCCCAGACCTAGAGTCATAGGAGAAAGAGGAAGTGTATGGTCTCCAAATGGTTTGGGAATAAAAATTTGAGAACTTAGTTTTGTAGATAATTGTTATTGGGTCCTGATGGTATTGGTTTCATAAACTAGGTTAGCTTGTAAGGTAGAGGAAAACCCTTGTTTTCTGGAGATTTCCTGTTTCAGGATTAAGTTGGAGGTTTAATCAAAATAAGTGATTTTTTCTGGAAATATTGGGATGTTCTCTATGTGACCTTGAAAATTTTCAGAAATATGCAATGGATAAAATTGAAGATACATGTCTCACAATGTGCCCTACCATTTTTGGCCTTAAGAGGGCTAAAACTTAGTCATGGAGGTTTAAGATGTGTCTTGATGTCTTACATGTTGTAGCAAGGTTTGATGGTCATGGATAGTCAATAAATATTTGATATGATGTGTTTAAGTGCTTGGTTTTATATGGAGAAGTGTTTTTTTTTTCTTGAGCCCTAATGGCCTAATCATCCCTATTAGGCTTGTCAAGAAGTTTTGATGGAACAAGTATGAAGACATGGTTTTCTCCATATGATCTATGTTTTTGATTTCTTAGAGAGATGTAGAAGGTTTCCCTTGATGTCTTCCATGTGGTGGAAGAGTTTGGAAGTTGCTTTGGAGGTTTTTTTAATTATAGGTAAATGGTTTTGAAGGGACCATACCATTAAGTACAACCAAAAAGGCTCAACAACTAAGATAAACATGAGAGAACAAAGTGCTTTTTTGATATGTGGGGGCCACACCCCAACCAAAATATAAAAATCTAGATAAAACTATAAGATTACTAAGGCAGGGGCCAACTTCCTACATGTATCCTGAAAACAACAAAATAGCAGCTCAAAAACAACAAAACAACAGCAGCACTGAGAACACAGAGGTACAAAAGGCACCAATTCACTGATTTTCTATACAACTTAAGTACAACATTAAGTAAATTATAAAGATTCATGGTTGTCCTAAAATTGGGGTCCAAATTGGGCTCTTTGATGAAATTTTTAGTGATCCTCCCTTTCTTCCAAGTTGATGCAAGAATCCTACTAACCTCACAAATTTGGTTATTATGAACTTGGAGGAGATCAAGAACTACTCTATGAATGGCCAATTGATTGTTATGTTTTTCTTCAAGTACTTTTACTTGACTAGAGAGTGAGTTAGCTTCCTCTTAAAGGATTGTAGTGGAGGAAGGGTTTGTGGTCTTGCTACCAGTATTGAGGAGAAAATATACATTATCTTTAATAGATTTCAAATCATCAACCTATTGTTTAAAATTTTCAAGAGCAGAAGGAGTGACCTGAGCACTAGGACTAACATCGATGATATCTGGAAGGATGTATTCACCAATTATCTCCTTATCTTTCTTACTTCTTCTAAGAATCTACTTAGGTGGAAGTTCATAAATAGGATCACAAAAGAGTGGATTCTTAGATCTAATACGGGGCTACTAGGGAGGTGGAGGAGCAAAAGGAGGGCCTGGGTCATTTTCCACTACATCAAGGATAAATTAATGGATAAGGAAGATGACTCTCTGATGGATTGGTAAAACTCTCTTATGATCTTGAACCTCTAACACATTTTTCCAAAGAATTGACCTTTTCTTCTCACCTGAAGTGATTAAGAATAACTAAATGGTGCAAAGGAAGAGTGGAGAACCTTCCTTCAAGCGTTATTTAATGAACTGTAATGCAGGAAACTTCATCAGAATTTTATGGAATAGAAGAGTAGATGATGCCTTTACATTTTATTTCAAATTTTCCCCATCATCCAAGAAAATCCTTTCCTCTACATCCTTGTTAAACTTATTGTGAAAGAATGTGTTTCCCTCCATACTCAATCCCGTGATGAAGGAGATAAATTTCTCTCAATTTTTTAAGTATCTTCCCTTGAACTTTATGTTTTTATCCTTCCAATTTTCTACAAATTGCATAGAGATATGTTAATCATGGCCCTTGATTCTCTAAAGACTATTTCTTGAGTCTTGGAAGCTCGTTTGAGAATTTTCATAGATTGATTTGTTTAAAATAATTGTGTTATATTTTAGAGATTGAAGTGAGTTGTGTAAAATAGTAGATACTGAAATATTTCCATCTATATCCTACTTGATTCTTGGTAAGGTGTTTTGATGTGTCAAATTTCTCATTCTTGGTGAATTTTTTCTGGGCATGGTCATCATGTTTATGCAAGGTAGGAGAGATGTATGTCTTGGAGTGTTATGCCCTATTTTATTGTGTCTCATGGATTTTTAGAGTGTTTTGGGGTCATGTGTATTTTATTAATGTTCCCACAAATTCTTGAAAACTTATTTTGATCTGTAAATTTGCTCACTCTTGTGGAATGGTTTTAGGTGTTTAGAGACCTAATTTGAGGTTCTTGCAAATTGGTGTGCTTCATGATGATGGTGGAGGTTACATATTTTCTTGATCCATTTGAAGTGTTGAGAGGTTTTCCTAAGTTGTGTGAAGATTTTGGATCCTTGAAAAAGTTGTTAGATGCTCTTGGTGTTCATTGTGCATTCATTGGAGCTAGAAGACCTTGTTTTGATCCTAGAAGAGAAGTGTGTGTTTGTTCATGCTTGTGTGACCATTTCCCACCTTCATGTTCCTTATAAGGTGTTTATATAATGTTGTAGATGTATTTTAAGTTACATATTACCAAACTAAATGGTCTTAGCTAACATATAGTTGTTATAAGTTAGAGGCATGTTTATAAAGCATGCTATATTTTCTTATTATGTGTTTTGTGATGATGAGGATGAGAGAAATCTAGAGAAGGTGGAAGAAGAGGTTAGAGGGTTAAAGGGAAGAGATAAGAAAATACATGAAGAGGTGAGAAGTGTAGAGAAGTAGATATTTAGGGTCATTATACCTAATCAATAAATGAAGGAGTATATTTGAGCGAATAAGGAGATACAATATTGAAATAGTTTTGAGGTGTGTGAGTTGAACTTATGATCAAAATCTATCATAGGAGCAAAAAATATTTAGTGATCATCCATTTCAGGTGGATAGGTGGGTGCTTAGTCATCTTAGGGGGTTATATCCTCCTTATAGTGTGGGTGCCCGACTAAACTAGGGGTTGGTGCCTCACTAAAAAAAGCTTGTGTGATGTGTAATATTCACATGAGTCTTTTGGATTGAGTAATATATTCAAAATTTTTAGTGGGTTTTCTTCCCCTTGAGGGATTCCAACTTTACATTTGGTGTTCATGTGTTCTCTATCTTGTTTCATGTTCTTGTGAATGTATATTGCACATCTAACAAGTTGATAATTTAATATGCATGTTGAATGGTTGTTTCGATGATATTGTAAGTTATGGAAAAGGAAATGAAAGTTTTGAGAAATTGATTCACCCACCCTCTCCATATATGTGCTTCTAATAGAGCCCACCAAAATGGAGGTAAAAACTCCTCCAACTAAAAATATCCCAACTTGTTGTGCTAGACTGGAGCGGTTATGCTTTATGGTTGAAAACGTGGAAGTTTACAAGATATTCCCTTTGTTAAAAAACCAATATTTTCTTTTACTTCCCTATTATTCTTCATGCCTATTCCGTCAAAGGGACTTTTTTACCTATCTTAATCATTTGGTATGATTATCCCTCCTCTTTCACCTTTTGAAACTATAGTGAGTCATAGAAGAATAGAGAATAAGAATCTAATAATAAGGAATAAAGAATATGCTCAAGATGGGTTGAGCTCAATGGAATTCATTTTGTCCCTATTCTTTTATCTTGTCTCTAAATGCATCAAAACGTTCAAAAAATTTCAAGATAGGATCCTCATCTAGCCTTGTGTGATATAAATATTGTTTCTTTCTTAGATAAGATGTTGATACACTCAGCATACATAACCTTTTTCTCTTCACCTATTTGTCCAACTTATTGATATAGCCTTCCAAGTGAACAAAACTATGAAGGGAAGAATAATTTAATAGCTTATGAGCCTCAATCTCACCTATAATATGAATTTCGAGTATTTCAATTAGCTTATTAGTATCTATAGTTACTAATTCATCAGTGCCTTAAAGGGGAATCATATTTTCTATCTTGGACTCAATGTCATATACATACATACTTGCTTTTTCCTTCACAATTGTATGTGTGCTAATGCAACTTCATAATTTTTCTATCCTTAATCTGATAGATATTTCATATTAAAACCATCTTCCCTTATAATCCATGGGGGCCATTACTTGCCCTAGTTCTTCTTCATTCATGGAATTTATGGTTTCACGCTTAGGTAACATACCATCCCAATGTTCTACCTCATCCTAATATTTCTTAATTAATGCATGACCATCCTCCAAATGCTTAGTAACTTTCTTATCACATGAAGTTACTTCTTTGAGGTATTGACTGAAAGGCTTGAGCCCAGATTTACACAAATAATGATTCTATATTCTCTGTATATTGTATATTGTATATTGTATTAAATCAATCATTCGGGATCTTACAAATATATAGGATTGGTTGTTCCTACAATGTAGGAAACAACCCACAACAATACACGAGTTGTTTTAACAACTCGTTAATACAAACCAAATAATGATCATTATAATTATGAGTTGTTTTTATACAACTTATAATATAATAATAAACCAAATACAAATAATGTTAAAACTATCATAATCCTAACATTCACCCCCTTAGTGTGAACATTATTTACTGATATCACCCCCTTAATGTGAACACATAAAAATGCACCATAGAACTGGAACCAGAATCATATGCCTCTGCATAATTTTAGGTCTGCATATTGTTGGCTTGGATCTTGTTTTCTGGATCTTGCTACACATGACCACTCCACTTCACCATAGTGAACCCCATACTAGATGACCACACTTCCACTGATTCACCTACATACGTGAACTCAATAGTTCTCGCTTTCATTCCAGTGAACGATAGATTTCACAGGTCGATCGATGTTAGAAGTACGACAGTCGAAGGATCTCTGTAGTCAGAGGATCACTCCATTTCAGCTGCCCTCCTATACAACTGTTCTCATAATCTAAAATGCACATCTTCCATGTTTGAATCAAAACATGGGAAGGAAACCACACACCATTTTATTTAGCACACACCACACAACTGAAATAATAGAAAATACGGCCACCAAATTTGAATGCAACCCTATCATTGGTGACTGACGAGAGGTGTTGATCGTCCTCCTTCCTCCATTGCCTCCAACCTCCTTTGGATCTGCTACTAACTCAGCCGAATGTGATCATGGGGCTCAATAGCATGCCTTGAACTTCGGATTCCACTGAAAATGTGTTTGTAAGGCAATTTTTTTTTTTTTTTTTACAATTTTGACAATTTTCCTAATAATCACCTAAATGACGATAACAAAAGGATACAAATATATTTTTGACACTTTGACTCTGACTATTTTGACTTTTTATATAATTTTGACAAAATGGAGACTAACACATAAAAAGTAATAATTAATTACTTTTTAGAATAATGATGACACTATGACACACAATGACTCTTGACAATACAATTGACCTCAACGTTGACATTGAAATAATAACTTTATAATGACATCAGATTTGTAGTAATTATATAGCTGCAAATGTTTTTACAAAATACAGAAACTATAAATGAATACTATACCCTAATAATATTTATATTTGAATTTGTGAACAATATAAAATTTTAACTCATATTGACCCGTGTACCCAATTATCAAGTGAGGACTAAACAATTACCCAAACTGACTTACCCAATGAAAAGTAAAATCAACTCAACATTAAATTCTATACTAACCTCTAAACAGACTCTAGACATAAGTAAATCTTTCCAAATTTCAATTGTATGCATACATGTGAGTAGGATTTACACATACTCGCAATGTGTTGATCAAATGAATCGGTTAGAAGAGGTATTTTCTAAATACACATGAATCAGAACAGATCGTTTGAATATTGCAGTGGCGAATAGAATCTTTTTCTCATGATACTTTGGAAGATAAAAACAAGGAACGCTCATATACCTCCAAAAATCTATTTACACGGATATTCATGTGGAATAGATTGGAGATGATTTCCGCTCCACGTATGTTACAGGTAATTGTTCTCACATATGTCTGAGATGAAATCTAAATGATTTACTATCCTTGTGCACGATCTTTTCGTGTCGAGCCTTCCTTGCTACCTTCTTGGTGCTACTAATCATAATCCTTCCGCTTATCATTCTCCTAACCCGTTATCCATTTTGAACACATATGGATGTATTAGCTGAATGATAGAATTGTTTACAAGATGAGACTCATGATTCCTTGGCGAGTATATCTCTAACATGTCCTTAAATGAAAGTGCACTGAGATCTTTGAAGAATATAGAAATATATGATGAAATGCGTGTTTTTGAGGAACAACTTTGGCATTTATTCATAGTCTACTTTGATGAGTGTAAGGATGCAGTCTGCACACCACTCCTATGTAACCTTAACATAGCCCAACCATCCATAGGGCCAAAATGCCACAGATATTCAATGCTACAGTTGGTTGTACTAGCTTTGTTACCAAATGAAAGGCTTGGGCCCAGATTTACATATATAATGATTCTATATTATTGTATTAAATCAAATCATACGGGATCTTACAGATATATAAGATTGGTTGTTCCTACATTGTAAGAAACAACCGATAATAATACACGAGTTGTTTTAACAACTTGTTAACACAAACCAAATAATGATTATTATAATTATGACTTGTTTCTAAACAACTCATAATATAATAATAAACTAAATACAAATAATGTTAACACTAACATAATCCTAACATTGACTACCCTTCTTAACCAATTTATCTTCCCATTATTTTATGGCCTCCACTCTGTTTTTCATATATTATCCATTGTTTAATGCACTGAGAGTAATGACAACTATAATTTCTTAATTTTCCTTGGGAGGTTGGAACTAGTTCTGCACATAATTAGATAAAATATCAACTTTTTGTTTGTGTTCCTTTGTATCCTCCTTGTCTTATATATATTTTGGAAAATTCCTCCAATTTCCGTTGAGAAATCATCTCTCAAGCCCTCTATAGTATGTTTCCCTAAGGGTATTTATTTCACCTGATAATTAACATGGGTGTCCTTATTTCTTAAGATACCCCCCTTGGGAGTTGCAATATCTATAAACATTTCCCCTTAAGGACATACAATGGTCATTGATATAATATTATCCTTTTTAGGGGCCTTGGATGTCTTGATGAAATAACACTTTCAAGGCTAACAACCTCCAGTTGAATTTTTACATTTTCTCTTCTTAGAAGGGCTACTCCCAACAACCTTGAAGTTGGAGTGTGTCCTTCCCTCTAAGTTTTTCGCTGTTATTGGGAAGTTCTTGGGGTAGCTATAATTTCTTGTGAGATAGAGGGAGTGGTATTCATAGTAGGAATTTGTAATTGTGAAACTTCCACACCTTTCTCTACTTTCTCAGGGTTAGATTGTGTTATGTTTGCATAAGTTGGACTAAATTATTTAACATTGGTCTTATGCTCTTCATGTGGAGCTACTTCAGGAGATTACTCTTCATGTTTTTCTTGAAAATTTTCCTCTTCTTCCTCCTTGGAAACTTCATGATTTGTCAATTCCATTTTAACTACCTCTAATTCTTTTTGGATAGGATCACTTAGGGTGATTTGTTCTTCATGACTTGTAAGGTTTGTCTAATTCTCAGGATTTTCTTCTCCAGATAATATTGCCTCTGTTAAGGATGTCTCCACTAAACTTGCTTCCACGAAAAATGCCTCAAATGTAGGTTTTTGAGACAATATAGAACCTTCACCCTACCCATTAATTTACATTTTTGGGAAACTTGCTTACTGGTTGTCAGGTAGAGGAAGATTAGCTCCTTCTTTTCCAAGGGTTTGAAGAAAATCAACAAAAACCTAATGTTTTTTCTCCCTCTTATTCCCTAATATCCACAAACTCAACTTCCACAATTGGTTTATCATTGGTAACTATTGTAATAGGATTTTCTTGTGTTGTTATGGGTGGAGTAGTATAAACTACCTTTAGTCTTTTCACCTCTTTGATAGGTATTTTAGGAACTACAACATTCTCAATAATAGTTGCACCTACAATTTCTTCTATAGAGTTTTCAAATTTATTTCTTTTACCTCTTACAAAATACCTAATTCTAGGCTCTTCATCATCTCTTTTCTCTTGTACGGGGCCCATTATTGAGCCAAGTCCTGATTTTTTATGTGGAAGATATCCTATCATTATTTCCCTTTTGCCTGGGAGTCCTTGAGGAATTAAATGGGGAACACTTGCATGACCCTAACCATGTGAAGTAGATGTCTTGGGATTTGATACATGTGGGGGCATAGGCTAAAGTGGAATTTCCCAAGTAACAGGTGCATCTTTCATGGTCCTCATCAACATTTTTTCTACCTTTTTCATTAGATGAGACACTAAGGTACATGTTCTACTTTTTGTTGCACCCCATTCATTCATTATCCTAGAAGTAGGGATATTAGATGATACCTAAGGTTCTTTACCTCTTAATGGATCCATGTTGGTTGCACCTTCCTTTAAAGGATGAAGATCCTTCTCGATAATCCCAGAAGATTTGTATTCTTTTAATACAACAATGTTTTGGAGGGACAAGTCTATACCTTTCTACATGATCCAAGTTAGGGTTCATCTCATGAAATCAATATTTTTCTTATGTAGTTGTGCTGAATTTGTTCTGCTCAACTGGTTTTGTATCTAATTTATTATTAACATAATATTTTTTCACAATTTTATCATCATCCACAAGGATTTATGCAACAAATGCAACCTTTTAGTCAATAATTTATTACAAGGTCATCTTGTAGAAGTCTCTAGTCCTTCCCTCCTCTTCATCTATAAAATTCATCCAGTAATCTTCGTAGTGAGGCTCATTCTCATATGATTTCCCTAGCATTGTATGTATTATCCACTTGATATCATAATTGGTCCTTTGTTGGAACTTATGCATCACCATTCTATCAATTTATACCTCTAGGAGTATTTCTTTAACAATAGTTGAGTATGTATATCTTCTAATAGTAATTGGGAACCTGATATTTGTTTTATCTTTTCTTATAATTATCCCATGTACCTCAGTAAGTTGCCTTGACAATTCAATGAGTGCCCATTTTTCATCTAGGTACCTTGGAAACATGTATGGAGTGCCTTGGAAGAAACTCACTTTAATGTAGGTAGAGAATCTAAATTTTATAAAACAACACCCAAACTCATTGATCAATTTCCTTGCAATAGAATATATAGGGGATTGTTCCAATTCTAGATTAAATAAGTAGATGATGGGTGAAAATAAATCCTCATGATATTTTCTGAAGTCAACTCTCTAGTTTTCCAAATTTAACTGAGGGTATACATCATAAACTATAAAATATGATAACTCCCTTATTGTTTGAATGTTAGGGAGAGATTTGTGGCATGTTACACTGTACACAAGATAATATGTCATGAAGAAATCACTCTTCTATTTTAATCCCTACTAGATTTTCATAATCATTTTTATGAACTGATCATGGATTGATTTTCTAATTAATTCTTCCCAAAAAATAATCTCTTTATAAATGAGAATAATTTGTGTGCACCTAAACATCAATTCATGGAAGTAATAGGAAGAGTTCAAGATAACATTTTTACTTAAGACGGTGATTTGAACCTCAACTTCCTCAATGAATTTTGACCCTGTCAACTTCTTGGGAATTCTTGTGCAGGAACCCCTAGTCTTCTATAACTACTGATTGTCTATAATTTTAGAGAATGTGGCATTGTGAGTGGACCATAGCTTCTCAAGCGATTCAATAGTTATGTCCACTACCTCTTATCCTCTAAGAAACCCTAACACTTCTTTAAATGTATTTTTTACCAATCATATGACCTAGGGACCACTTCCATTTAGCACCTCCATGGTTTCCATGTTATAATTATCAACACATTCCGATACTAATTATAGGTGTTGAATAGAGGGATGGAAAGTAGAGGCCAAGGAAATTCCACTTGCATCAATAAATGTCATTAGCTCACTTTTTTTAAGAGCATGAAATCTTTGGAGAAACTTTGCAAGGTCAACATTCCCTAACTTGGTATCAACTACCTCATCTAGGTTACTTGTGATGTTAGAGGAGATGGGGATACTGGCCAATTGGATCTTCACGATGGATTTTAAATTAAAAAACACAACTATATGAGAGATTTATTTCTCTCCAAATTTAACTTAATAAAATTAAATACCAAAAAAAATTGACCTTGGAGGATGACAGGGTTTACCGATAACCATAGTGATGGATGTCAATGTTTTTGGATAAAGCTCCTTCTTGTTACGATGAAAAAGAAACCTGCAGATCAAAGACAACTGAACAAAATGGATTAGATAAATGGGATAATGAGTTTCTCGATAAAGACTGATTCCAGGAATCCAAAGTGACTTCCTTGGAGGATGTCATCTCACTTTGGTACAATTAAGTAGATTGACAGATATAATGATAAAGATATGTAAATGAAAAATATGGATATATAATGGATAAGAATCTTTAGAACTCAAGAGTGAAGGGTAAGTCTTGTGTGGCTTCAAAGGTGGCCTAAGAAAGGATGGACGCATTCTGGATAGATTCAAAGTAGTCGTACCAAAATTTGTTTGTTTTGTATTAGGTCTCATGGAGGAACTCGATCTTATCCTCGATGTCTTCAATGTCAGCAGAAAATCAAATTGCACACAATGTAATCTTGTGAAGGATGGTGTATTGTTCCCAAAATAAGGGCTGTTGAATTATTAAATGATCATAGATGCTTGTGACAGGATGGGACTGGTCAAGTACTACCATCTAAAGTAAATCCATGCTTGCAGAGGACAATTTAAATCCAAAATATTGATAAAATTGATACTAAACTGATAGATTAATTGAAATAAGCAGATTGACAAGGATTATTAGTGATTCAGAGGAATCATGGGTGATTCGACAAAATCATGAGTGATTTAAGTAATCACTGGTGATTACTGTAAAAATGATAAACTTTTCTAAAAATTATTAAAAAAAGATTTTGAATGATGATTTTTGATTTTTTTATGTTTTTATGAACTATAAATAATTAATTAACACGGAGAAATACTTCTTGATTCTAGAAATAGGCTAAAATATATCTCCAAATGCTAAATGGAGTTAATGTAATTTGATTTTCAGTTATTGAAATTCATGGGAAATGATAGATGAGAAGGATATAAAAAAGATGTGTTGCAAGATTTTGAGGTTGATACATGTCCTTGATGATCTCTAGAATGACGTAGATTCATTTCTGGGTTGAAGGAAAAGTGCAAGAGTGAGGAAAATATTTTTGAAGATCCCTGAGGGAATAGAAAAAACTATTATTTATAATCATTGGCGATTCACTAGAATCACTGACGATCTGGTATTTTTGGGAAAACATTTAGGAAATGATTGAGACCACTTCCTAAATAGACTTTATGGGTAAATGATGAGGGAAAATGGTTGGGAGGAGGTTATGGTTGAGTTGGGGAGGTTAAGATGTTAAGATAAAATAATTTTGATGTAGTTTTGAGATGTTTAAGTGGTTTTAAAGAGTATAAGGTAATTTTGGATGGATAAATGTTAGGATGTTAAAATAAATTAGGTTTGATGTGGTTTTGAGATGTTTAAGTGGTTTTATAGAGGTTAAGGTAATTTAGGATGGATAAATGGTAATTTATGAGAGTGTAAAACTTGATTTTACTAGATGGGGCAAAGGTGACTTAGAATAATGACATAATAATAAATTTTTAGATTGAATAATGTGTATATAAGATGAAGTAGGTGGGTTGAAAAAAACCTAATGTCTACATTTTACCCTTTTCATCGAGAAGTTTGCGCTATCTCGATTTTTCCCCTGCGGAAAAATTGATCAAACACAACCCTACATAGGAGATAATCGAAGGCTCCATTCATTCTTATGAGCCCTCATTTCAAATCCAACAGTTGGGTTACATGCGGGATCTACAATGGAAGAGCAAGGTCGATGAAGGACCAAACAACGCCAAAGAAACTAGAGGCTCACAGGATGAAAATGGGGAAAGGATCAAAGTTTTCAGACTTAGCCACATATGAGTTGACTCAGGGCCAAATAGCAAACTCGCGGAAGGTGCCTTGTGTCATCTCGACACAATTCCAAAAGACACATCAAAAAGGTAGGTCCAAAATGTGCGCTAAGCCTCCATGCATCTAATCAACATAACTTCAAAAGTGAAACCCAAGGGATAGTCTCCAAATGAGCTCCAACCCTCGACGTGGTCAGGGCCTCAAAAGGTTGTATCGGTTTTTGAAAAGTATAAGGCCTTTGAAAGGTGCCACGTGTCTCATCGGTGCAACACCAAGGTTGATTCCAAAGAGCGGGTCCTTGAATGAGCACGAGGCTCCCACGTGTCCTAGGGTCCAACAGAAGATGAAAGGTAGAGCACGCCCAAATCAGCTAAGTATAGGAGAATCAGTGGAAGCCTCTACATGTCTCAATGACGTAACTTCAAAGGAAGGATCAAGAGTGGAAGCCCCAAACTTATGCCAGCCCTCCACGTATCCAAAAGTCAAAAATGGGACAAAGCCAACCATTTAAATCGACTAAGTATAAGAAAGGCCAGCGGATGGTGCCACGTGCCTCAATGGCGCATCTCCAAAGGACAAGCCTGAAACGTGGTTCCTAACAAGCACCAGTCCACCACGTAGTCAGGATCTAAAGGGGGGTCTCATTGGCCATTGAAAACTCATAGGCCCGAGGAGGGTGCCACATGCCTCAATGCCACAAATTCAAAAGGCACGGCCCAAAGGCCAATCTCAAACAAGCGCAGGCCCTCCATGTGTCCCAGGTATGAAAATAGGGTAGAACAGGCTATTGAATTAGCTAAGGAAAAGAGAATAAATGGAAGCCTCCACGTGTCATCTTGACGTGACTTCAAGAGGTGCAGCCCAAAGAAGGACCCTGAACTAGCGCCAACCCGCCATGTGGTCAGAGCCCGAAATTTGAACCAACCCCAAATTGGTTAAGTATAGATGGGCCAGTGGAAGGAGCCACGTGTTATCTCTACACAATTTCAAAATAAGAATCAAGAGTGGGTTCCCAAATGAGTGCAAGTTCGCCACGTGGTTAGAGTCAAAAAATGGGGCAGAGCAGGCCCAAATCGGCTAAGTATGGGCGAGCTAACGGAATCCTCCACGTGTCATCTCGACGCAACTTCGAAGGTAAAATCCAAAAGCAGTCCCCAAACATGTGTCAGCTCTACATGTGGCCATGATTTAAATCAAAGCATGAAAGACGCCACATGTCAGGCCTAAATTAAAAGCAGATCTGCGGGGGGCTGAGGATTTTTTTCTAAAACTGATTTTTGGACTTGCGGGGCCACGGAGGAAAATTTTCCCAAGTGGAAAATGTGGGGCAGCAGGCCCGAGATGATTTCTTTTGCTAAGCGGGTCTGCGGGGCTGCGGAGAAATATTTCCCAAAAAGTGAATTTCAGACTTGCGAGGCTGCGGGGAGTTTTTACACTTTTGTATTTTTTTTGCAAAAGGCATGTTGGCGAGAAAATTTTTCTTGTGGACAAATTTGTTGATTTTAGGCCAATGCTATGAGAATCTAAGTCCCTCTACATTTGAATGGTGCAGCTCCCATTGTTTAGCATGTAAATCCAAAGTGGATTTATGGTGGCTTTTCAACCATAGATCCACAGGAACACTCCATTGTCCCTATGGCAATAATAGCAACTCCTTGCTATAGCAGAAATTGATTTGAGAAAGGGGAGGGAGCGAGAATCAAGGAGGGGGAAATCAATGTTGTGGGTAGATTGTCAGATGCCCACACACATCAACTGGAAGTTTCATTACATGCATTAATTAATAGAATAAATACAAATTTGCAATTTCTGAGCACAAGATAGAATAAAAAACGCTGGTCACAAACACCAATCGATGTTTCCATCGAGGGGACATAAAATTCCTTCCTTTTTTATTGATCTCAAAGTTGAAACTTGTACAACGAGTGGGAATAGAAGAAAAAAAGCAGAGGAGGAGAATATAAGAAGACTAAGAATCATTTTTTGTCCTTTGTTCACAAAAACATGCTTCCAGTTTCCAAATTCGATTGGCAACCCATACAATCACTCTTAGAGGAAAAGAAATAACATGCAAGGGGTGGCTACAATTTCCCCAAACAACCAAGAAGTAGTTATAATCGAAATCCAATCATTTCGCACCGTTTCAGATTCCTCTTTTGCAAAAAAAATGGCCATGGCAGGGAAAAACCATAAACCATTACAAACATTTCCAGTTTGAATATGGACCATTAGATCACCTTTTTTTCTTTTAACTTTGAGCCATCCACATGGCAAGAGAACATTGGAGTGGAGTCGGGGGAAACTTTTTTGCATTTTTTTACATGCCAAAGATGTTTTCTCGATTTTCTCCCACAAAAATCCATCAAAATTAAAAATTTAAGTGTCCATCATGTGGAAAATTTCACCAAATTTCCATTGATACCAAAAACGTGAAAATCCGAGCTCTAGATCGAAAGATATGGCCTCTTGAAGATTTAGGGGAAAACTGGCAAAATTAGGGCAAAAATTTTTTCTGTGCTCTAAAATTTGACCTTTTTCCCTCTTTTTTCAAATTTGGAATTTTTTCCCCAAAATATTTGTGCCCCCACCAACCCGATGACATGTGGCACTTTCTAGTTCGGCGTTAGAATAGCATTTTGCCCCTTTCGTGAAAATGGGAAATTTTCCCAAACTTCTCTATGGCCTCACGGCTCCAAGACACATGGCACTACCCAATTCGCTAATGGGATCGCAGGCTCATTTCTTTCCTTCAACCTTTTTGACCAAAAAGGAAAAAAAAAAACTTAACTTCTTCCCGACCCCCGCTGTGGCGCTGCTAACATGGACTAGACATGTGGCACCTTATGATTGGTGCGGGGCCTTAGTCATTTTCCTTCCATTTTCCTTTATGGGCTTGCGGGCTAGATTTTGACTTTAACCCTTTTGCCCCAAAAGGCTAAGTGGAAAAATTTTCTCCCTGGCCCCGCGAATGCGCTTCCTTCCTTCATCGGGCCCGCGGGCCAAAATTTGTCTTTGTGCCTTTTAACCCCAAAAGGGCTAAGTGCAAAATTTATCTCCCTGTATCCGCCGACCCACCAATTTCCTTGGCAAATTTTCCAACTCCACTCCGCCAGCCTGAGCCTTCCTAGCACAAAACTCTCCCAAGCTTTGTGGGCCCACCTAGGGAAAATTTCCCCTCCAAACTCCACCGAGCCATAACTCAAAAAATACAAGGAGTTAGGAGGACTTATTTACCTTTCTAGAAAGGGGAAGAAAAATCCTATTTGATGAAGTAATACCCAAAAATTTTGAGTGCCTAAAATGTGTAAAAATTTGACTGAGGCACAAAAAGAAGCTAGTTAACCCAAAAATAAGAGGGAGCTTATTTTGGTTAACAAGTATGATCAAAACATGGAAACTTTGAAATATGAGAAAGTTGTCTTACTTGAAAACTTACAATTTTCCCCTTCACGCATTTGTAAGACAACAACTGGCTCTAGCTTGGGGACATGGCGTGGATTGAGCAAGGTGAAGACATGACATGAGGATCCAGAATCACAGGTTTCAAAACATATAATGTTGACCAGTGCCTTATCCATTGGGCCTTGTAGAGTCATGTACAACTTCTGAGGAAAGAGAGAAGGAAGAAGAGGACACACAAACAAAACACTAAAATAGAAAGGGGAAACAAAAACACCCACAATAGAAAAGGGGAAAAAGAAAAACTATGTTACAAGGTGAGGGACAACTTCACTTTCACTGATGCACTTTTCATTTCTCAAAAGTTACCCCTGAAGAGGCAGCACTAAAGGATTATGTTCTACGAAGCCATTGACAGGTTCCAGAAAGTAGCCTCCCCTCCTCAGCGGCTTATGAAAGCTAGGTGCTTCCTCATTTACTTGTGTACTTGGTAGGAGTGAATCCATGGGAACTTCATGATGCTTAGGTCCTTGCTTGGAAATTCCATTACTTTCATGTTCTTTGAAATCGGTTTTATAGTGCCAGTTTCCTTCCATGTTTATCCATATAGTTGATTCTCCATCAAGCATCTCATTACTACCCCAAAGTTGGTTTTGGTTCCAATTTATTGGATATTCAAAGTTACTTTCTTTTCCAAGTCTATGCTCATTAGAATCTTCTCTATGAAAAACATTTGATTCATCCTTTATCTCTACTTCACTATGAGAAATTTGAGTATTGATGGGCAGATTAGAGGAAAACTCATTCTTGTCATGTATGTCCATGGCATGAGTAAAGAGATCAAGAATCAGTTTGGGGTCTTCCTAAACTTGTACTGCTTCCAATATTTCTTGCACATAGTTATGATTCATCATTTCTTGTAGCTCATCTTTGTATCCCTTTGAAGGATGCAACTTAAGGAAACTATCTAGAGGAATTACCTCATCATCTAAGGAATCAATGCACTCCAACAATCCTTCAACAAAAATATATTCATCTTCAGAGGCCTCAAAAATCCTTGCAGGTGTGTAGTTTACTGGGTAGATGTGATGTACTTTTATGTATATGACTCTTTGTGAATCTGATATTTGATGTATAGTTTTTGATATAATGAGCTTGTGAGACTCCATATAATGTACAAAGGCATTTTGATATGATCATATATATGATGACGATGATGATTTCAATTCATGATTCATGCATTGTTAATGTGATGTGATTTACTTATGATTGTATTTGATATTGATGGATGTTTAATGTATATATGTTTGAAAGAAAATTTTGTTATATTGATGTGATGTGTTATGGATGTTTAGCTTCAATGTGATCAAATTATGTATCAAAATGTGTTTTTCCTCTTGAATAAGAATAAAATGTGGAATGATTGTTTTATATTGGATTTGGTACATATGTGATGGGAATTAATATGGTGAAGGAACTTGCACTTTTTTCCTTTATAATAAATGTTAACATATGACTAACAATGGGTAGTCACACATAGGATCTTAGGTATGGATGAAAGTGAAAATAATATTTTCCTAGGAAATGGGATGGGTTGAAATATGTAGGTTATGTGGGAGAGTAGATTTTCCTTTCAATGGTTTCATAGGGATATTCCCCAAACTTGTATCTTTTGTTTTTGACGCAAATTGATCGATGCAAAAAGTTTACTTTTATGGGAAATTTGATTGATGCGGGAAAATTTCCTAGGATTCTTTTTGATATTTGATTTGTTGAAGGTTGATCGATGCAGGAAGCCTTTTTACATAGGTAATCGTCCTTCAAGGGAGTGGTCTACAATTTTTACTTTTTATTTTTTTGGATAGTCATCCTTCAAGGGATCGATCTATGAATTTAACTAGTAGTTGTCCTTTGAGGGATCAATCTACTTTAATTTTGATAATATGATTTTGATTTTTGATAGCTATCCTTAGAGGGACAAGTCTATTTATATATATAGGATGCATCCATAAACATTTTTGACTTTATTTTATGCTGGGGGAAATCCCTAATAGACTATTTTGAGGAGGGGAAGAGATGTATTCACAAACTACACATGTGTGCCCCGTGACATGTCTTTCAATTGATACACAAGGTGGATGAATGTAATTATTTTGGGGCTCCTACTAAGGAGGAAATTTTCCATGTGAAATATGTGATGTACAAAGCAGTGGTACTCATCTTTAAGGTTTCAAGGATAGAGATGGAAAACCACATACTTTCAAATCATTACGATGATAAAATGGTCAGTTGGCGGTGAAAGAATATCTTTGATGGGACTATTGTCATGAAAGTTAATTTTTAGCATTAAAATTTCCTTTTCAGGTGTAACATCAAGGGAGGATAGATGATAAGCTCTTGACCCATACTTATGAGTGATGACATATGAAACAATCTAGTTAGGGGAAAACTTTACGCATTTACTCCTTTCTAGAGTAGTGAAATTTTATTTTCCTTGAGAAAGAGATCACCAATGTTAAAGTCACGTTCTTTTACATGTTTTTTATATGTGCATTTTATGCACTCTTTATATACTTGATGATGTTTGAGAACTGTTAATTGTTATTCATCTAGTGTAATACCCCACAAGTACAGTCAAGAATTTAACAATATCGTCATCTTCAACCGATCATGACATCAAGTGGAAGAGAAACAAGTGTTTTCAATGAAGGTTAAGAAAACAAGGCAAAGGGAATGGTATGGTTATTAAGAACATATATTGATCTTGTGATTATTCAAACTAAGGGTGTTGTTGCGAATTAATGCCTTAGAACAGTATTATTGTTACTAGGTTAAGCTTGTAAGCACTAAGTCAATAACTCTCACGAAGTATTGCAAATGACTTATGGGTAAAAAGTCTCTGCTTCGTGATATACATTACTGCAAATTAATCTTGGGCCATGATATCACATTAGGCCTAGTCTGTATATTTCTAAAACAATTATACATATTTGTGAGATAATGTATCATTGTGACAGCCTTAGAGGGTAATGTGTTTTAAACATTAGAGTCAAGTGGAGAGATTCACTTAACCCATATTAATGATTAATCACTTTGGAGACAAATTGACATGGGCTTGTAAATTATGGGTCGAGATGTTAATTTTGGGACCTTTGAATTATTGAAATTTGATTGTGTGATTTTCAAGAAATCCTTTTAGGGTGCCAGAGATTGTTGAACAGCAATTTAATGACTGTAAAATGGTAGAACCAAACCCACTATGTATAAGATCATTGATAACTTAAAGAAGGTCAAAGGCCTTAAGATACTTGACAACTTATGTAAAGTTATGTATTGTGATCCATGGACTTCAGGAACAATGGGGGAATTTAAATAAATGTTTTTGTAAGGCCATGCATGTTTTATAACATTGGTCTTATACTAAATTATAATTTATTCTCTCCAAAGGTTATTCAACCTAGGTTATAGAAAGCAATTAAGTAAATGGTATTTGGTTAATTTCCTGGAAAAGGTAAATGAGGATTTAAACTATAGAAATCTCACCAATTTTGGAGGAGAGTTGTAGGGCAGTGGTAGTTGGATGAGTCACTGGTGTGGTACTCCAGTAGTTAACACCATTAATTGCACATTTAAAAATTACAGAAATCCGTAAAGCTCCCTAAGGAAGTGAACCACATGCAACTACTCCATTTTTTTTTTGTTGTTGAAATCTGGGACAAAAGCTCCACTTCTGGTAGTTATGCATGGTGATCAAGCTATGAGTTCTTATAGATATTTTCAGAAGAAGAATTTCATTTATGTGGGAAAATTGATAAGACGGGGGGTGTCATTATTTGGGTTTTAAGGAGGGATGAATTGCTGGCTAGTTCGAGGTGGATGGTTTTGGAATCCATAAACTCTCTGTTGTTGAAACACTTGCTAGAGATAGACTTCAAAGGGTTTAAGAATCGAATTTGTAGGCAAGAAACATTCCTTATTCCCTTTATCTTGTTATTTCATTAGATGTTAGAGTAAATACATATTGCAATTGTGTTTGAGCTAAGGAAAAAGTGGGTATGTGATATTTTGAGGTTGTTGTTTTTATACTATGTTTTATGCAAAAAGAAATGGTAAAAGTATGACTGTAAAACTTGAGTATCTGATATTTTATTTTTTATATTTCTCAAAGCATGTTTTCCAATTATGACTGTAAAGGATACTCCAGGGAGAGGTTTTGAGCCACTGTAATTTGCTGCATTGTTTCGATTAGATTGACCTGTTAGTTACTCAAACTTGCACCCATGTCTCGGATCTCGAAAGGTCTGAGGTGTTTGAGACCACAATGAAACCGTCCCCAAGTTGTGAGAACTTTCGATCTTGGGATGGATCTCTGGAGAAGGCTAGTTCCTCTATCTATTTCTACCACTATTGCTACTCCTAGTGATGAAAGGGGAAACTAAGCTAAGAATGACAAGGGACCAAGGAAAGAAGGATAACATGAAGTAAACTACACTAAAATGTGATAGCACCAGAAAAGATGGGTGAACACTATTTGTTTTGAGCGAGAATGATAGGGAATACATGAAAGGAGGCTAGGCACGAGTAGCACAGTGAAATACAATTCACTAGATCATTCTCATGGAACACAACCAAGTATGGAACTATAGGGGACTTGAAATAGCACAAAAATACACAATGCAAGAGAAGAGGCAAGAAGAAGGAATGCAAACATGTTAGGACAGAGAATACTCACAAAAATGATGCTTCTATTACTTCCAAAAATGCACAAAACTGTCACAATGATAAGTAGGCCGATATCCACATGCAAGAGCCAAACATTGAGGTCTGCAACTCAAAATATAGAAAATATGGAGTCCTCGGTAACATGTGTAAAGATCCAGAGTGTCCAACCATTTACAATGAGGGAAGAACAAGAGACAAAAGTGGGAAAACTAATTCGAAGCTCAACCACTATCATTAATTCCTCCTGTAAATCTGCCCCAAATATTTCATGTCTACATCAATTACTTGTTTGGTGCCTTGAAGGAGGAGGAACGACGAATCAGATCAAATCCGATTTGGTTGTTGGGGGAAAATAGATCCTGTATTAATGGCACAAAGACATTTCTTCATTTTTTCCCCACCTAACCTCTCCAAAATTAAAGTTTCAGATCTCCATGGCATAGATGAGGCTGAGATCTTTCCAATGGTGCCATATTTGTTAGATTTCAAGAACTGAGCCGAAAGATATGCTCATTTGAAATTTGAATCGGGTCCATACAAAATGGTGGGAACCAGCCACCAAAACGAGCGCCCTTTTGAAACCAGACACGTGGAGGGCTAGCGCATGTCTTAGGGCAACCTTTTTATTTAAATTTTCAAGTTACTCTAGGCTGACACGTGGCTACTTCCGTAGTTCGCTTAGTTTCTTCATGTTTTGGATAATTCTTTTTCTCAGCAAGGTCATATATCTGACTAGGGACACGTGGCAGCCTAACGCTTGTTTGGAAACCCTCCCATAAATTTTCTCTTGAATTAGCATCATGCTGACACTTGGCACCCTCCGCTAGCCTATCTCAATGCTTTGACTATTCAACCTCAATCCTATCCTTTTATGAAACTGGATGCGTGGAGGCTCTGTGCTCATTTAGAAGGATGCTCAGGATTTTTCCTTTGAAGGAGCATCGGGTTGACACATGGAATCTTCTATAGGGTCTTGGAATTTTCAATGGCCACTCTTACCTTTGGAGATGCGCTGAGCTGACTAGAAAGAAGGTGAAAGCACAGAATGTGGGCACAAGGAAGAAGTGGAAGAAAGAGGTGAAGAGGGGTGCGCGCTATGCATGTGGGGAGATGAGGAAAACTGGTGAGTAGAGAACATATGATCAAGGCATAACTATTATAAGGTAATGAGCATGGTGTCTGAAGGGCCAAGGAATTAGCTGATAGAAGTAAGTGCAAGGCACACAGGAAGGGAAAATGGAGGAGAAAGAAGAATGCAAAGGGGATCAAGAAGGCGCGCAAGAGCACGCAGAGGAACTACAACTATGCCAAGGTGTTAAAAGAATATTCTTGAGTGGGCACGACCTGAAATGTGAAACATCAGAGTCAGGATGAAAAAATATTCTTGAGTGGGCATGACCTAAAATGTGAAAGATCAGAGTCAGGATGAAAATATAAGTTATCCAGATAACTAGGAGGGTTATTTAGATAATAGTTTTGGTGACTTTTGAGGGCCATTTACCTGCTAGATGAAGAGACCAGTAGCCTTTGAAGTCCATTGGGCATGGATTTGGATTTTTTAATCATGAAAATGCCCCTGTAATCACTTGAAAATCATATCTACACTCTGTTCTAAATCTCACAACTACTGAGAGAAGCTTTGCATTCTGGAAGTAACAAAAGAGCGCACACAGGAATCATGTAAGGGGAAAGAACTATGTACAAACAAACAATGTGCATGGAGCACACTTGGAGGAATTGAAACTACTTTAATATATACAACATGATGCAGTAAACCTAATGGAAGGGTTTGAGATAGATCTCGTTTACTGGGATTTGCAACGTGCTTCCATCCAAATGAATTAACTTGAAAGAGTTAGCTTATTTATAGGACTTGATGTATGGGCCACTCCAAAGTGCATCAAAATTTAAATGGCACCGTGGTTTAGCTCTGTCAGCATCCCATTTTAGAACCGGGTCCCCAACTTTGATAGCTTGAGGCCTAGCCTTTCTGTCAAACCATTTCTTTGTTGCTTGCGGATGTTGTTCTAGCTTGATCATGGAAGAGTTTCTAAGCTCTTCAAGATTAACCAGCTCTTCCATCCTAATTTCTCTCTGATCCGCGACCTCAAATTCCATCCACTGGGAAAGCACCAATGAATTTATTTCTAGTGTCAAAGGAAGGGCAGCCTCCTTGCCATAGACAAGCTTGTAAGGCAAAGTTCCTATTGCCTTTTTTACTATGATTTTATCTTCCCAGAGCATGCACAAGACCTTCGTATGCCACTGTCTTTGTCTAATGTTCATTGTGTGCTTCATGATTCTAATCAGGTTCTTGTTTGTTGATTCTGCCAGACTGTTTCCCTGAGGGTAATAGTTGGAAGAGTTTTTCAGGTAAATTCCTAGACTTAGAGCCCAATCAGTGATTTTAGCACCAAGGAAGGCCTTTGAATTATCAGATATAATGGTTTGAGGAACACCAAACCTTGTGACTAAACCTTCAAGAAATTCAAGGATAGTTGCCTCAATTGATTCCGTAAGCATGAAATATTTTGTCCATCTAGTGAAGTAATCTGTCGCTGTCAGAACCCATTTATGTCTAATGCTTGACGGAAAATCGATCATGCCTATGAAGTTGAGACCCCATTACACAAAAGTTTGATCCACTTGGATTGGTCGAAGGGGAAGCACTAGTGATCTTTTCTTTCCTGCAAAGAAAGCGCACTCCTTACATTTTGTGACCCACCTATGTGCATCTGCAAACAGGGTAGGCCAAAAGATACCTACCATTATAATCTTCATTGTTGTAATTTTGGTAGAGAAGTTTCCACCAGAGAATCCATCATGAAATTCTACTAACACTTGCTTAGTCTATGTGTCCTTGATACATCTTAATAGCAAGGCATCTAGATTTCTTTTGAAGAGAAGTCCATCAATCAAAACATAAGGGATAGATTGTAACCTCAGATGCCTTCTATTTGTTTTTTTCAAACCAGGATGGTATGCACCCTCAGAAAGGAATGTGATCATGTCCTTCATCCAGTCACGCACGACAGGGTCTATATTCTATTCATGTTCTACATACAAGAGGTCTTCATCCAGAAATAATGAATCCTCAGGTTCATTTTGTGAATCCTCTGCAATCTACTTGCAGAGTGCACTGCCTCTTACTAGCTTTATGGCATTAATAGTCACATCATGTTCCATGATTTTTGTCACCCATCATGCTCTCTTCTCACTGATTTCTACTCCCATGATGAAGTCTTTGATAGATGAGTGGGAGACTAACACCTTGATATGATTTTTTTCAAGCATGCTCTTGAATTTCTTGAGTGCACACATGATGGCGAAGACCTACTTCTCCATGTGACTGTATTTCAATTCATAATCCTTCAGTGTCTGGCTGAAGAAGGCCACTGGCTATTCCATCCCTTGTTCATTTTCCTATGTTAGGACATCAGCAATGCTTGCATCAGCACCATAAGCATAAAGGATGAAATCCTTTGAGTAATCTAGATTGATGAGTGTTGGCGCACAAACAATCTCTTTCTTTATCTTGTTGAAGCTTTCTCTTCCTTTTGTTATCCATCTAAAGGCTATGTCCTTTTTAAGCATGAGGGTGATGGGTTGAACCAATCCTGCAAAGTTAGGGATAAAACTCCTAACAAATTTAATCTTGCCAAGGAAGGATTGTAAGGCATTTTTGTGCACTGGCAGGGAAAGGGCTAGAATGTATTAAACACGCTCATGATAAATTGTGATACCATCTTTTGAAACCACATGGCCCAAGAGCTTTCCCTGAGCCACTGAAAATTTGCACTTCTTGGGGTTAAGAGATACCCCAAATTCCTTGCATCTCTCAAAGACCTTTTCTAGGTGTGCCATGTGATATGCACCTTGCTTTGAGAAGATAATTATATCATCCAAGTAAACCAAGATGAACTCATTGATGTAACCTTTGAAGGCATTATCCATGGCGCGTTGAAACGTTGCACCCAAATTTGACAGACCAAAGGGCATTTTCTAGTATGCATATGTTCCCCACTTGGTTGTAAATGCTATTTTCAATTGATCCTCTTCCTTGACCAGGATCTGGTTGAAACCAGAATACCCATCTAGCATGGAGAACCTTTGCGCACCAGCTACAGTCTACAAAATCTACTCCATTGAAATCAAAGGATAATGATCCTTTAGAGATGCGTTATTCAAATATTTGAAATCAACGTAGAGTCTGATTTAACCATTTTTCTTGCATACTAGAACCAGATTTGCAACCCAAGTAGAGTATTTGATAAGAAAGATATTTTTTTCCTCAATGAGTTTTGATAGTTTCTTTCTCATGAGGGGCTCTATCTTTGGATTGACTAGCCGATGCTTTTGTCTGATAAGCTTGACACCAGGATCAAGGTCTTCATCCTCCCATGATAAAATATCACTGTATTTTTGACAGAGAGAGATGAAGGTTTGTTTTTCTTCATGCACACAAGTCCTGCTAAGTAGTAGCTCCTTTCCACGCTCAATAGTAATGGAGGAGAAATCCTCTTGCACGACGCACATGTATCTTTCTTCACCCTTGAACTCATCATCAGGGATGAACATTTTCTCTAAGGTGACCATTCCTTTATGTAACTTATTTGTCTTTAGCTATATTACTTGGTTATCATAGCTGTCATGCAACTCATCTTGCATACTTGATGAAAATTTAACTTCATTCTAGATAAACTGGATGATCTGCGCGTCACTATCAAACACTTGCCAGCTGGTGTTATTGTCTGGGATGGATGGTATGATTACCATCTTAATGTGTTGAGTGTTTCCTTTGACAAAGTCCTCAGCAGGAGAAAACTGTGAACCGATTGCGGCCATTTGGTTAACTTCTTTGTTCATTCTACACGAGACTACCTGCATATTAAGGGCATTAAAGCTCTCAAGTAGGTCCCAAACTCTATGCTTATAAGCTTTAAGAAGCTTATTCTTTGTTTGGAATTTTTTGATGACCTAGTGGATGACCAATTTTGTATCCCCAAAGATCTGCGGCACCTTAATTTTCTTCTTCTCAGCAATGATCAAGCTATGCACTAGCACTCCATATTCTGCCACATTATTAGAGCATGCAAACTGCAACCTATGCGCGAAGAAGAATTTCTCGTTTTTAGGGGAAATGAGAACTACTCCTTCTCCCACGCCATTTTTTCTTTTGGATCCATCAAAATATAACTTCCATAGACCAATTTGAACTTGTTCTTTCATAAGCGCACGTGGAAGCATAACATCTTCTTCTAGAATGTAAAAAGTACCAAGCCTAGTTTCATAGGCTTCTAGTTCTTCAACATAGGGATCAAATTTGTGATGCCTTCATGCCCATTCATCAAGCACTAGGTCTGGAACAAAGGGTAGAAGAGACTACTCTTCAGGTGTGTGCATGTGTTGTTTTTTAAACTAATGCTAAATGTGAATAAAAGACTAACACCTAAATAGTCTTAATTAGCAAGAATTAAACAACATACTAAGCACCATCATGATAAGAATTAATCAAGGGTTAGATGCTAAACATTCATTAATGCAAAATTTTGAACCTAACAATGTTTAAACATCTAAAATTCCTCTATTCTCTAACAACATATAAATGAAGGAACCTAGGTAGGCTCCATGGCTATCAAAAATGGTTGTCCTTAATGTTCCAAGAGCCTAGGAATGAGGGCTAGTCAAAGTTGGGCTACAAGACCCTTTTGTCACCTCCTATATGACCTAAGCACTTTAAGAAAGAGGCTTAACTCTTCAAGATGATGAACTCTCAAGAAGACAAAATGCAAGCTCTTAGTCTCTTTGTTATATGCTTTGCATTTTCTCTCTTAAGAATTTTAGGTGTCAGTATAAAGGTAGAAGGAGGGCTCCTTATATAGCCCAATGGATAAAGGAAACACTTCATCCCTTTGCATGTGGGATAAAGGTAAAAACATGATTAGGAATGGATAAGGTTGCTTTATTAAAGGTAACCTTACTTTAGAAGGGTTTAATTTATGCTTAGTAAGTCATGGGAGTTGGGGGGTGTTTTAATTAATCAAAGGTGATTAACTAATAGGTAGATGTAAGCTTATAAAAGCTAATTAGAGGAATATTAGTACGATTTAGGCTATTAGAAGGGCATTAAATCAATTAAATATTGATTTATTGGTTAAATGAAGGGGAAGACTAATAAATTAATAATAATTAATTAATCTAGATATAAGACATGAATAATTAACGGAAGGTCGTTAATCAGGATATTAGTTGGATAGGCGACTTAATCAATTAGCATATTATAATTAATTAATGAAAATAAGAGGGAAAATGAGCGCATTTGATGATATGTTGTTGATTTACGAGAAAGGAGATAATTAGCATAATTTAAGTATTTAAATTTCTCGGGTGTAATTATGGGTGTCTACATCAGGAACTGACACTTGTTCTTCCTGGATAAGACAATTGGCTTGGAGAGGGGATGGGACATATGGCTCTACATGATAATAAAATATAGGCTCAGCTTGTATGGTAAACCGGGTACCATACCTTGTCTTGAGTAACATATGAGACCAATCAGAAGAAAAGTAACCACCCACTTTAGCAGTAAATTATCTTGATAGACATAGGGAAAACAAAGGAGGTAGGACAATAATTGACACATCTTGAGTAATTGCCAGGCTTGGACATACATGGAGGGTTAACTCAAGATCCTTGATGACTCCTAAGGTGGTTATAATTAAGACATCACATTGTAGGACTCCTTTAGACAAAGGGATATATTTCAAACCTAAGACATTAGCTATCTTCTTAGGCATAACAAAAGTACTAGTGCCTAAGTCAATCAAGCAGTTATGCACTAGGTGTTTGCTTATAATCAAGGACATATAGAAGGGTGGGGTTTTAACAACTTTACTTACTTGTTTCTCCTCTTCTTGGAAGATTTTGATAGAAGCACGTGGCTTCTGCATAACAGGGTCAGTGCGTGGAAGTTGCACCAGAGCTTCATGCAACAGATCCTGTTGAGATGGAATGGTCAGGGTATCTTACATTGTGATGTTTATGTTTGTTTTCTTCATCTAGTCAACAATGTTGAATAGAAGCCCCCCCACCTTGTGCATTTGAGGAAGAACATCCCTTCTTGACTGCTCAGGCGCAGAAGCCTGGATTTTAGCTAGAGTAGAGGCTTGGCCTACCAAAGGATGGGCACATGTTGCTTCAGAAGGAGCTTTACGTGGGACCTCCTACATAGGGATTTGAACACTTTTTCTGTAAGAGGTCTTGTCTGATTCCTTTTTATTCTGGATATTTTCTTGTATTGCTGGGACTGTGACCTATGTGCTTGACTCTAATATTATTTTCTTATATGTTGTGTTGTCCACAACTTAGACACGCAGTCTATTTGTATCTTCTGTAGCTTGGTTGATTGCACAAAAGTCCTCTGCAGTAAAGAACATCAAATTGGTTTCCAGAGGATCTTCTAGTCTTTCTAGATTATCTACTTCATGGGTGCTTGTTGAGGGTTCAAAGGATGAAGCATTTTGAATCATGAAGGCTTAGGCACCCACATCATTAACACAATGATATTGAATATGAGGCATTTTGCAAGGGAAGCAACATTCTGACTCTTGTGCCAAATTGTTTTGAACCAAAACAAGCACCTGGCTCGCACTGGGTGCTGGGAGAGAAGGCATGGGAGGAACAACTTGCAAGGGAAGATGTGCATTGCGCTGCCACCTATCATTCTACTAGTTGGGAATGTATATTTAATTTCCATATTGATTCCAACAAGGTTGATTCCCTTGCACCTGATTAGAATTGCCTCTCCAAGCTTGTGCCTGTTTTTTTTCCAATGATATGACTTTGTTTGACAAATTTATGATCACAACCTTCATTTCTTCATTTTCCTTTTGCTGTGATGGAGAATAGGATGTTGAGGTAACCGGTTGTGTGCTCTGCTCAGGAGTAGGAATAGAGGCTATAGAAGGCAGGGGTGCTTGCGAAATTTCTAGGAATAAGGGCATAGGTGGTATGGGAGATAATTTTTCCACTTGAATAAGATTATTTTCTGCCCTTACTGCAATAATAATAAGTGGTTGGTAATGTTCTACCTCCCATATATTGTATCATAACTAAAATATTGTTGTTGAGTGCCTTCCAATAATAAAGGAAAGCATGTTGGGCTGTAGGTCTTACCACAAGAGGGATTCTGTCCCAAGTCTTCTGAAATCTAATGATGAAATCAGTCATCTGCTCATTGAGTGCCCTCCTTATTGTTGTTAGTTGCTCCACTAAAGATAGGTGATCCTACTTATCTTTAAAAGCATAGAGTTGTTACCAGTTCATCCCAGGTGGTGATAGATCCAATTCTCAAGCCTCGGTACCATTGAAGTGCTTTACCTTTGAAAGAGGCGTAAGCAACCTGACTGTTACATCATCATGCGTGATTAGATAGTGTGAACACACATTTTCCACATCCTGGATATGCTCCTAAGGGGTGACTTGATTCTCACTAGTAAAGTAAGAAATTCTCTTGATCACACAATTTAGTATATCATGCTGCACGACCAAGACTAAGGGACTCCCTCCAACAAATTTTGTAAAGTTTTTTAATAGAAAGGGTTGTTGATTTTCCATTGCCAGGTGCGTAGGTTATGTGTTTTGAGGAGGAGTTGAATGGGCATGGTGTGCTGGAGATAGAGATGCACACGCGTGCTTTCTAGAATGAAATATTCTCGGGGATAGCTAGAGGTATTCAAAATAATCTTCAGCTGCTGCACTTCTTCTTGTGTGAACTCTTCTCATGAAGAGTGCTCAAGTTTGCTGAAATAGAGATTTTAAAATATTGGGAATCACCAGATGTGTTTGAAATGAGCCTCCAAATGCTAAAACACTAAGTTCACACACCAAAACTTAGAGATATGAAATTTGAGCTTCTAATGCTGGTCCCATCGGGTGTGCCAGAAACTGTTGGTTTCTCAAACATGCACCCATGTCTCAGATCTCAAAAGGGCTGAGGTGTTTGAGACCACAATGGAACTGTCCTTAAGTTGTGGGACCTTGCGAGCTTGGGACGTATCTCTGGAGAAGGCTGGTTCCTCTATCTATTTCTACTGCTATTGCTACTCCTAGTGCTGAAAGGGGAAACTAAGCTAAGAATGCCAAGGGACCAGGGAAAGAAGGATAACATGAAGTAAACTACACTAAAATGGTGATAGCACCAGAAAAGAGGGGTGAACACTATCTGTTCTGAGCGAGAATGATAGGGAATGCATGAAAGGAGGCTAGGCACGAGTAACACAGTGAAATATGCATTCACTAGATCATTCTTGTGGAACACAACCAAGTATGGAACTATAGGGGACTTGAAATAGCACAACAATACACAATGCAAGAGAAGAGGCAAGAAGAAGGAATGTAAACACGTTAGGATAGAGAATAGTCACAAAATGATGCTTCTATTACTTCCAAAAATACATAGAACTGTTACAATGATAAGGAGGCCAATATCCACATGCAAGAGCAAAACATTGAGGTCTATAACTCAAAATACAAAAATATGGAGTCCTCAACAACATGCGTAAGGATACAGAGTGTTCAACCCTTTACAATGAGCCCTGAACCTTCCTTTATAGATTCATCACAGAGAGAAGGAGAGAGAGAAGCGGGAAAACTAATTCGAATCTCAACCACCATTGTTAATGCCTCCTACAAATCCACCCCAAATCTTTCATGTCTGCATCAATTACTTGTTCAGCTCCTCGAAGGAGGAGGAATGATGGATCGGATCAAATCCGATCTAGTTGTTGGGGGAAAATAGATCCTGTATTAATGGCACAAAGACGTTTCTTCATTTTTTCTCCACCCAACTCTCCAAAAGTAAAGTTTTAGATCTCCATGGTATAGACGAGGCTGAGATCTTTCCAATAGTGCCAGATTTGTCAGATTTCAAGCACTAAGCCAAAAGATATGCTCATTTGAAATTTGAATCAAGTTCGTACAAAATGGCGGGAACCAGCCACCAAAACAGGTGCCCTTTTGAAACCGGACACATGGAGGGCTGACGCATGTCTTAGGGTAGCCTTTTTATTTCACTTTTGAAGTTGCACCAGGAAGACACGTGGTTGCTTTCAAAGTTTTCTCAATTTCTTCATGTTTTGGCTAAGGCGTGTGCTCTGTAGGGTCGACCGGGGACACATAACAGCCTGGCGCTTGTTTGGAAACCCTTCCCCAATTTTTCTCTTGAATTAGCATCATGTTGACACTTGGCACCCTCCACTGGCCTGTCTCAATGCTTTGACTATTCAACCCTGATCCTATCCTTTTATGAAACTAGGCGCGTGGAGGATCCACGCTCATTTAGAAGCCCACTTTAGATTTTGCCTTTGAAGGAGCATCAAGTTGACATGTGGAATCTTTCACATGCTCTTGGACTTTTCAACGGATTCTCTTACCTTTGGAGATGCGCTGAGCTAACTAGAAAGAAGGTGAATGTGCGGAATGTGGGCGCAAGGAAGAAGTGGAAGAAGGAGGTGAAGATGGGTGTGTGCTATGCATGCGGGGAGACAAGGCAAACTGGTGAGTAGAGAACGTATGGTTAAGGTGAAACTATTACAAGGTAATGGGTGTAGCGCATGAAGGGCCAAGGAATTAGCTGATAGAAGTAAGTGTGAGGCACGTGGGAAGGGAAAATGGAGGAGACAAAAGAATGTAAAGGGGAGCAGGAAGGCGCGCAAGGGCGCGTAGAGGAACTACAATTGTTCCAAGGTGTTAATAGAATATTCTTGAGTGCGCGTGACCTGAAATGTGAAACATCAAAGTCAGGATGAAAATATAAGTTATCCAAATAACTAGGAGAGTTATTTGGATAACATGACCCAGTTAGTAGTGGGTTTTTGTGTAAATAATATAATTTTATGCAAAATCAAATTTGGGTGCATGGGTTTTCTTTTATCTGACCAAAATCTTGATACATGGATCTGATAATAAATTGATTCTATATACTGGTGTTTATTTCTTTCACTTCTAGTCTGTACATATCATTAGTAGTAAACAGAGGTGTACTTGGACATGTGACAAGGTAGAGCTGGTGATTTCCAGTTGGTGTTTCCATCTCATGCATAGGATATTTAATATACTTCTTTTTCCATCGATTGGACTGTGAGAGAAACAGGATTTCCATTGGGGTTTAGGATTTTCTAGTTACCCATCCTAATCTTTTACCTTTAGTGGGGATGTGAGAAAATTACATTTGCCACTCCCTCTTTGTAAAGTAAACCTAGGTATGAACCTTTCTAACATGACTCAATTAGAATGGTGTGTTTATAAATTGATAACACTTATTGTTATCCTTTCCTGATATGTTGATCTTTGTAACTCCTAGGGAAGTTTATTGGGAAGTAGTTGGGATTACTCCTAGTTTCGTATTAATTGGACAGTAATAGACAGATAAGTTGTAGAATGCATCTTATTTTTCCACCATTCAGTCTGGTGTAGGTTGTAAGCTCAACATAAATGTTCATTTTCTTAGGATATGGAAAATTCCTTAGTTGTTTTAATAGAAATTTGATTATGTCGAGCCTTCAGCTCAACCCGATTTAAGGAATTTAACTATTTTCTATCTACTTAAGTGGTTGTCTAAACCAATTTGAATTGATACTGGAGAAAAAAAAATGTATTTGGGGATTAGGTTTCGAAGGACTGAGCCTAACTTATCTTATGTCGGGTGTGGAAAACCATTTCTTCCTCCTTCAGGAAGCTATTTGGTTCAGATATTATATATTTCTATAACGAGTTATAAACTTGAGAAAAGCTCAGTTGGAGCTTGGGCCTTAATGGATAAGGATCGGAAAAATGATTGATTGGATCATGTTTATAAGAAAGACTGAAAAGCCCTATTTGAAACCAAGGGGTCTTGGTTGGTTGGCACCCTGGATATATTTGTTAAGTTATTGTTGATCTAGTTGTAAGGTGCAACCATGGAGCTAAAACTTAGTTTTTTTCCATTTCTTTAAATCAATTTTTAATGAAGATTATTTTATTTGTATTATGTGGATCTTATGTAACTAAATGAATCTCTGTTGAATGATAAAATCTTGTGTATTAATTTCCCATTATAGAGGAGTAGTACATATTAGTCAATATGACAAACTCGGGAAGTTTAGACTTCTAGACATAAGTTCAATCAAGCCTTAGTAGTGGCTGTGTTTTCAAAATTCTTACTGCAACAGAATCTAGTAGGATATATCAGGAGGTGTAGTGTTGTATTAAGGAATACACAAGTCTATATAGTTGTGAAACGAAGTCTATATTGCCATGTGTTTTCAGATTCTTATTGCAAGGAAATATAGTAAGATATAATTCGAGATGTTGTGTTGTAATAAAGAATACACAAGACTGTTCAATTGAGAAATGAGGTTTATATTTAGTTCCTATAAGTTATTACAACATATAACTTTAAGATTGATAAGTCACATTCCTGCTTATGATATTAACGGATAATTCAGGATATGTTGTTTTAGGAAGTTGTGACATATAAAATTCATGGAATTAAAGCAATAAGAATGCAACGTTTAGACCATATTTATTCGATGGATACTTTAGTATCGCTGAAACTGGTTGGTTTCATTTGCGTTGCATGGATTACATTGTGTGTTTCCAAGGTTAATACTTGTTTGAATTGCTTGAGCAACAACAATAGTGGCATCAGCTTCTAGTTATGAATGGGATGATATAAATTCATTCCACGATTGATAATATTTGATACCTCCATTTAAGTTCTATGGAATTCAATTGTATATATAATAACAGGTGGTATTGATTAGTTGATGGTCATTATTGGGTATGGATACATATATACGGCTTTTACTTAACTTATTTATGTGAAATGATAATAAAACTATCACTGAGGAATACTTAAGCAGGTAAAAGGAGATGTACTAATAAATGAAAATCAAGTTATTAGATTTTGATGTTGTTGCATTACATGATTAAATTGTAATAATGAGATTATTATTGTTGTATATATTCATTCTAACATTTAATGACATAAATTGATAAATGGGATAAAGGACTTTTCTTTCTCAGTTCAGTCGAACTGACCTTGCCTAACTATTGCAGGAAAGTGATTGAAGATAGCAGGTGTAAAGTAAAGAAACGCCTTGGTTATCTAATAGAACCATATGCTTCTTTTAAAAGGATAAAGTTGCAGTCAATTGTTGAATTGAGATATTCTTATTTATGTAAAGAAGTTATTTTTTGTTTTTGAATAATAATTTTCTTGTGAAAATCTACTGAGTACATTTATGATATATTGTAACATGGTAAAGATTCCATATTTTGTTCAATAAATACTTGCTTCCTATTGTTGAAAGATTGTTGATGCCTCTCTACAATCTCTGTAAAAACTTCTACTATGTTGTAGTAATATTGGTATAGATATGGCTATATGCTTGTGATATTTTATGAAAATTGAATCATTGGATGGTCGTATTGGAGGGTTGCTATAACTCTTTGATTCAGTAAGATACTAACTACCTTATGGAGTGGTTGAACCTAGTAATTTAAATGATTGAAATGGGAGGTTATGAATCGGTGATATAATTGATAAGTTAGTGGAATACATAATGGACTAGTGTTGAAGTATTCTTTTTAATCTAAATTGATAAACTTATGGGAAATTAAAAGTATTAATGGCAAGAAGTTGTGATTTCTTACAAGTCAAGTTAAAGTTCTAATGTTTGGTAGATGAGAAATCATCTCGATATGAATCTTGATGTATATGCATATGTATACAAATTTATGGGAGTTTCTTCTAGTAAAGTTGAGTAACTATACTAGAGGTAAAATATGATGATGAAACTTCTGGATGATAAGATAAAGTTCAACATATAAGGGTTAAGTCCTTAAAACTTAATGGATGTTCGTTTTGGGTAGCACATAAACCTTTAAGGAAATTAAGTTGTATTTCTATGTAAAACTAACCCAACTCTCATAACATGATGGGAAGCTCAACATAATACTGTAAGATGAAATAATAAATAAGAATAGAACACGGATGTTATTTGACGCTTAAGCAAACTGTCATTCCATAAAATGGGGAAATGAATTATAGATCTATCATATTACCATCATTCGATATATGATGTGATGATCATTTAATGATGAATTTTACTCCAACTAGCAAGGTGTAATGAAGACAATTCATTATCAATAAGGATAAAATTAAATACTAAAAGGACCCATAGGGTATGGGATGAAGTTGATGAAGAACTTTATGGGAGACTAAACTCTTGAACACCAAACTTATATGAAACATTGGGTATGATGCCTAATGCAAATGATGAAATAGTTGTTAGGAGTATGCGGATTGTGCTCACCGTGAGTACTTATTATGAGATCCATGGTGAAAGTTTGGTATCTATGCTTCTAAAATTAGTGAGTTTAAATCAACCATGGTAAAGATATGACGGTGTAGTCATATAAAGGATAACGATGATCTAATATCTGGAATGTATAGAACATATTTTTGGACACCAAGGAAATTGGTATGAAGATCCAAGAAAAATGAATCTACTGCCAAGATGATAGCAACCATGCAAAAAAACCTAAGTCGGGTTTGGGAATTGATGTAGAAGTCCTCAAGAGAATTGGGAATACTACTGAAACAAGAAACTAAAAATGAATAAGATTCATATATAGATAAATTAGACCTGGCTAATATAAATGCTGAAGTAAAACTGAATAACATGATTCTAATGAATAGAAAAAGTGTTATTGAAAGGAGGATAACAGGAATGACTATGTATGTCCCTAATGATGACTAGTTATGTAGCTTGCATGATTTCTTATAGGAGTAAGAACAACATTAATGGTTATTACTCCTTGATAATGTGAGGTATTATTTTATTCATTGAATTTGTATCACTAATAACAGTAAGATTGGGAATTTAGATCTAAAGAGTGATCTATCTTATATCTGGAACAGATAGGTAGAAATGAGTATTATCGGAACTAAATTTGACCTATCGTGATACTGTGGGATAGGACTCTAGATATGCTTCACTAAGTGATGAAGACATAGGAACTAGAATAGCTTGTCATTTTTAATTTAATAAGATACCATGTTTGATTTTAGGACTCTTGACAGGTCAACTCACTACCGCCGTTACGTATTCGTAACCATTTAATGACAGTTGTAATTATTTGATTACTGCCACTTAATAGTTATAATGAGTTCACTTTTTAAGACCTTAAAATGTGGCATGGTATTACTTAAGTACAAGCTTGTTAAAGTTACAAGGACGGATGGAACCCCATGGATTGGTACCCTGATGCCAACATATGATGGCTATGGCAAGGGAAGAAGTATAGTAATGATGCGAATCATTACAAAAAAACTTTCTTTCCCATAGGCATCATAGGATGACATCAAGGTACAACTTCATAGAGGTTAATCCGGAATTGTACCTTGTACAAGACTTGTAGCTATTTATAGAATCATTGACTGCAAATCCATATAACTGAACAAGTGATTAAGGTGAGATGACAAGATTCCAATGGTGAATGTGTCGTCATAGAACCAAGCATGGCATACGTGACTCATAAACCTTGTGCAAGGTAGTGTAACTGCTGATTACATTGTCGATATTTCACCATTATCTAAGCTGTGAGATGCCTGTGGATTTCATAGGTGGAACCTAGGTACACACTTAAGGGTCATCACTTATATATCATATCATGTCAAAGGAAAACCAAAGGGATACAAATTATGTATGGCTCGTAAAGAGCATTGAGGGAGAATGAGTAAAGTTCAGTATTCTCTCATACAACTGCACATGGTTCATGATAGTTATCGGAAATGGATTGCATTAAGAATTATGTTGGATTTAAATATATGGGTATTTAAATTAGCTACCTGAGGTATGAAAAAAATCTCTAAGATTGAACTGACAAAAGTGGTTGTTACATCTAGCAACTCTAACTATGTTAGAAGGTATTGTCGATATTCCTTGTCAGAGATGAAATCTATGACGGATACGTAGAGTGATGGGATTTGAACTTCAAGGGGTAAAACTACATCGTATCCATATACTAGTAAGAAGGGTGTAGCACCTATAGGAGCATGGATGCTAGTTCAATAAGCCCAGAGATTAAATGGAATTTGGAGATGCCAATTGCTACCTGCTTTGTCAATGGTTTTCATAAGAATTTTATTAATTTTTTTGTTAGAAGCTTCAACTTATCCATTTTCTTGGGGATAATATCGTGATTAAAATATTAGTTTGATTTAAAATGTGTCACAAAGTTTCTTAACATCTTTGTTCTTGATGAATTTTCCATTATAAGTGACTAGCTTATGAGGGATACCAAAGCAACATATGATATGTTGATAGATGAAATTAACAATTTTATTATCTTTAGTAGATTTTAATGGAATGGTTTCCACCCATTTAGTAAATTATTTAGTGGTTGTGATGTTGTTGTGATGAACGAGGATTGATTGTGTTAATGAGGTCTAACCCCCATTGTGAGAAAGGCCATAGGTCCTAAGTTGGTTTTAAGGCTTGGTTGGGATGTGAGCAAGATTCAATTTTTGTTGACATTTGACGCATTTCTTAACATATGCACAACAATATTGATGGATGGTAAGCTAGTAATAGCCCAGTTGAAGGACACGCTTAGCAACAGTAGTACCGTTGAAATTTCCACCACATATACCATTGTGGACTTCTTGAATGAATTTAGTAGACTCATGAGATTTAAGGCATATTAACAAGAGGATTCATAGTTTTGATATTTTTTATACCTAATCCTCCCACTCTCTTATGAGTGCATGTTCTTTCCCAAGCCATGAGATGAAACCTATTTTTTCCTTTGTACCTGTCCATAAGAAATGCTTCTCAATTCTTTCTATCAAAGCTATTGGAAAGAAAAACATAAACATATTATAGATCGGAAGATTTTACTGTGTGATTTTGATAAGTAAACATTTCCCTGCATTAGAGAGAACATCACCCTTCCATCCTACAAGCTTTTTGTGGAACCTATCAAGAAGAGAATTCTAAATAGCCATAGAAAATTTATTAGTTCCTAAGGGAAGACCAAGATACTTAGTAAGAAGAGACACGTTTCTATTGTTTTCTAATTTAAAATATTATTAAAAAAATCTATTACAATCTCTTCTAATATAGAGATTTGAAATATAATAACTACTTTTTATATAGAGTTACATACAAGCTATATTGATATGTATAAGTTATATTGAAAAACTATTAGCACTAAAAACATATTTGATGGTTATTAAGTTTTAAGTATGAAGGGGACAATAACACAATCCTTTTATTTAAATAATAATTACTTAATTGAAATTACCATTTAAATAAAATAAACCTCTTAAATGTGTTTTGAAATTATTTTTATGATTTTCAAAATTTCAATAAAAAATAAAATTGAGCCATATATAAATTTAACATACGATATGATTATATGGTGGGGGGATGATAACATAATGAAAATGATTCTCGTATTATAATAATTGTGCTAAGAGGCATTCTACAATGGCAAGCAAGGTTGTAATAGAGTGTGTTGTTTAATTTTATTCTCGATATTAAATTTGGCATTCATGTGATCATCATGTGACAGTTCATTCATAAATTTGATTTCTATTGGACTGTCACACACACACACACACACACACACACACACACACACACACACACACACACACACACACACACACATTTGAGAAGTCAATAAAATAATAATAATATCTTGGCCATGTAGCAATGTCTGGGTCTTTTTTTCTTGAATAGATAATTTTGAGACCAACATAATCATGTAGCTAAATGATTCCATACACCAAAATCAATGAGAAATTGATAGAGAATTTAGTGAAGTTGTTGATTAAATGCGTATGTAAAAAAATCAAACCTAAGTACTTGAAATTGATAAATATTGGTGTATTTCATATAGATACATTTATAATAATATACTTATTATATTATATTTATTTTTTATTGTTACTTTTTCAATGTACTTATACTACACTTGCATAGTTAAATAAGTGTCTCACAATTAACATAGATGTATTTAAGATATCTATACTAATAACTGATTGAATGAAATAATAAATATTATTTTATTTTATTTAGTTTGGGATTGTTGATTATAATTATTTAAAAAAATAAATAAATCAAGTTTTCAATAAGACACCGTTGATTCACATAAAATCAATCCAATCAGCTTGTAATTCATTGCATAGAAACCCACAAAACAAAGTAAAAACCACACATTCATCCTTGTTTATTCAAATATACCATCACACTTGAATTAGTAATATTCTTCATACTTTCATGTCTTTGCTCATATCCAAAACAGATCAACTTTTTTTTTTCACTCTTTACCAAACAAAATATCAAGATGAGACTGATGAACCTCTACCAACCCAATGGCTTAAAACACACATATTCTGCAACCATCATAGAATTTCTTAAACAAAACCAGCCAGACAAATCTTATTGAAATTTTGTTTTAAAACTATACACTCAAGAGAAAACTATTACATATCTGCTATGGAAAGCGAGGATATGTTTAATCCCAATTCAACCAACACAGTCTCAAAGGCCCTGGTTATGAACGTATGATATTCAGGAGCATTCATGGTGAGATAACACAAGGCAAGCTCTTCCACATACTTTGGATTCTGTGAAAAATAATGCGCACTCTTTCCTGCAATAATCTCTCGTATAGACTCCTCAAAATGTGCGACAGGATCCATGGAATACAAAGCCACAGCCTCCACATGATCTCCCGCTATGTTAGAAAATTGGCAAGGCAACTTCATGGAAAAACTTCTCTCATAGAAATCCCCTTCTTCTTCTGCTATAGAAATCTCAAGACTACAATTCCTGTCGAAACCCATCAAATCTTGAAGAGTTTTTCGATTCCTTTTTTTAATTTGGCATTTCGATTTGAATTTCAGAAGCGAGCAGATAAAAATACAGATAGAACTTGAGAGTTTCGAGAATTTCATGGCCATACTGCAGCTATTATTTTATCGATCTAAATCTAGCGGGACATGTTTTTCCTTTTTTATTCGATTTAAGAGTCCTGTTAACATCATGAGTTGGTGACATAGGGAAGTGCGCTGGGTATGAGTACGAAAGATGCAAAATTATTGCTTTGGAAATGCACGGGAAGGGTGCTTTCGCATTAATAAAATATGTGGACGTACAATAATAATAATAGTATGGTTTCTGAAACTAAGTTGGCACGCAAACTGATTGCCGGGAAAGTAAGGAAAAAGGTATGGTTGGGTCAAAAGAGGTTGTTTGGCTGGTGGGACAAGTAAATTGTAAGTATTATGATGTCTTTACTCGGTGTCTGGTGAGTTGCAGACTTCATTATTGTTCAGCTTTGTATTGAGTACTGATTTATTCAATGGAACTATAGTGTCATTCAGTTCATGAAACACTCACGGAAACTCATAATTGGTAAATAAAAAAAAATAAAAAATCTACAAGTAATATCATGAAGTTAAGAAAAAGGCCATCGAAGACCATATCTTGGTCTTATGGTTTGCCCCATCCAACATCGAGGTAGTCATCACCTTCAGAGATAGGCTTCCAATCAGTGTTTACAATATTTTCATCTTTCATTGCCTCTATGCCTGAGCCCTTAGTTAGTCATTTGAAACATCATTTTTAGAGAAATTGCTCTCAACATACACGAGTTTGACATGGCAAGGGGGAGGCTCCCAATCACAACTCTGAGTCGATGAAGGAGGCACATGCAAAGAGAACTAGTACCCTGAATTTGCATTCTTGTCTCTATGCCACCTTGAGTTAGTCAATCTGAAATATCACGGAAATTTACCTAGTGGAAACATTGCTCCCATAATGCACAAGAATTTTTCATGTTAGGAAGGAGGTTTCTAATCATAACTCTAAGTCGACAAAGGAAAATGCACCCCTACCGCCTCCCCCAATCTTCCCTCCCCCCACAACCCACAAAACCATGTCTCTTGGTAGTGACAATGATAGAACACAAGCCATTGTCTGAGGAATATTGCCCTAGTGATCCAAATATGTATGTAGATGGGTCACCTCCATAGCCACATTCTTACTTGAATTTGGATAAGCACATTTGATATCACCATAGCTTTGTTATAAGTAGAAAACTTGATACATGATTATTTGGTATCAATAGTTATCTTGCTTCACCAAAAATACTTGGTGTAGAAATAAGAAGCTTGTGCAACTTTTTGCGGACCCGCACAACATTTTTATGATGTGGGAATAAGGAAGGTTATGAATGACTTGCAAAAATGACAAAAGAATTTCTGTTGCCAAAAGTTGAGTTTGTGAAAGAACCTTGTGGGACGAATTTTGCACAAGGTCTTACACAACATATATCAAAGATTCATGCACATCTCTAGATACCATGTACTGATTGTGCATGCACGCCAATGATGATGGTCTGTCTTTGACTAGATGTCGTTCAATCCAATTATTACACTATTGGAAACTAGAGTGTGCAACTGTAACACCCCTATAAGAAATTACCTATTATTCAGGTTATCTCAATCACATGTGATCTAATATGGAAAGGGTATATTCTATTAAAAAGGGATCCTAACTTTAAATAAAAAGGTCTAAGATCTTGGGAAGTAAGCCAAAAATGAGAGAAAACTTGAAGGAATCTAAGCTTGAGTAGTTAAGAATGGGAATTTGAGTGAAAGATCCAATTTAGAGGAGTTTTATATGGTTTAACAAAGTAAAGTAAGGATCTAGAGTTCTAAGATTGTGTCTAATTCTGGATATTACAAAGTCCTACTTTAAAGATTATGATACAATTGTAGTGTGTTGTACATTTGTCTGTAAACTTCCTAATTCATTAATATGATAAACTTATTGTTCCTTACTTTCTACATATAGACCTTAGCATGTGTGAAGTCATCTTTGGTAATTAAATTAGTGGATTTTGTGGTCTAACACGGTTCTTTATTGAAAACTCTAACCATGACTACATCGATTGGCATCATAGTAGGATTTTAAGTCTTGTAAATGAGCGGTGGTACTTGTATACACCTAATTTTGCACTTTTCATCTTTCATACATGTTACTAATAATTTCCTTGTGTAATAAGGGTCACTGGTGCATCTATTTCTAGAGTGGTTGCCATAAGGGGATTGTCGGGAAAGGGGAATGGTTATTCACATAACCAAGTACACAGAGAGAGTGTCACTATCTGGTCTTCACCTTAGTTTTCTTTACACTAGTTATCCTTGTCCTCCTATGTCTCATGCACATCACATTCACAATTTATTTCTTGCATTCCACCACTTTGCACCTTGTTCATCCACATCCATGATCTATGACACACTATTTTCACTATTTATGACACATTACGTCTTTTCACTACCCTTGGCCGACGCCATCACCCGTGGGTGATGATGTCGGTGTTATATTCTCCCATGGCCGACACCAACGCTTGCGGGTGATGGTGTCCTATATATACAAACCACTCATTTGACATTCATAAGAGAAAAGGAAACTATTTGTTGTATTCTTTTGTGCTATTTTCACATCTACTCTCCTAGCTCTTTGTTCATCTTGTATCTTGCTTGGATTATATTAGATACTCTTATTCTTATATGGTTGTTTGGACTATTAGGTCACCTATAGTGAGTCTAGGACATGAACGGTGTTCCCCTTCTCCACCTAATAATGATTCTCTCTTAGTTTGTTGCTTCTCTGGAGAAATAGATACATCAATGACCACCCTACTATAGACACAAAATCATACACTTGGATATATTTCTAGGAACAAAACATATGTTAACATTCATATGCTTCCTAAGAAAGAAAACTAGTAATTTACAACTATCTTTGGCCTCTTTTCTGTGTCTTTTATGTTCTCTTTGGTCTTACACACCCTACGACCTAGTCAAAACTTTACTTGTTTATCTTTTATGACTTTAGACACCAATGCCAAACCAGGACATAAATGTCTAGGAGCCCTCGTCCTCTCTAGATGCCCCTGACCTCTTTCCACCTTACTCGCTCTTTTTGGGCCTCTTTTATCTTTTGGGCCTTTTATTTGCTTATGGGTTGGTCTTCCAGTTATCAATTATGAAATTCAAAAAATGGACCAAGTTCGAAGCATAATTAATATCACCTAAGCTTGCATCCAAAAGGCACCAAAAGCACTTCAAGGCATCCATCTATCATCCATTCAAGGGACAAGGGACTACATTTTCTATATATACAACATAGGAAGGGGAAGTTAATTTTGCCATCCACACATTTATCTACATTGTTACATCTAGCTACAACCCGCTATTAAGTGCACTTGCACAAGGGAATCCTAGGGCAGGATTCTTTCACACACTCACTAGAACTACAAGGAGTCTAACATGTAGTGTAGTGCTCAGTTGTAAGCTCACTTTCAGGGTGACCCTCGAGGTCAGTCCGACTCCCCATATTGCATCTATCATTTTTTTGGATTTGATGTTGTTTTGAGGTTTTGTAGATAAATATTTACCTTGTAGGTTACACGGACTTTGGTGATCAAGGTGTGACATACAGGAGAACTAAAGAGATTAATTGTGACATACATGTGACACTGTAAATATCAGATCCCAACCATTTACAAAAGCACAAGAACCTAGTAGAGGACTCCAGCGCCCAGGCGCCCCTGTCCAGCCATGTCCATGGATTCCATAATTGATCATGAGTAATAACGAAATTGTCCACTTCTGGCTTAACATGTTACCCAATCCAAAGCACTTCCAAAATTTTCGTAAATCAGCTAAGTCCATTCCTCTCTCTCTTACACTCAGGGTTTCATATTTTATTAACTTATTCCTTGTGTCAAATCTGTATTTTAACATGTATTATCATATGTCACTCTACAATTAGGGTTTTACAAAATTTTATTTTTGTTAAATCATTTGGTGAACCCATCGCTCAAATTCCACCTTCTCTCTAGGGTTTTCTTCTTATGCCCACCACTCATAGTGGTTGTTTTGGTTCTTTTGAGTACATTGAGCTTCCCCCATCTATTTGCAAATCCTGTAAGAGAATGGTTGAATTTGATAACCCCTTTGCTAACGCACATAAATTTTAACCTAAAATATATCAAAACCTATGATAGTGAGAATCATATGGTGAAGACACTAATGTTAATCAAGAACAATTAGACAAGCTCACAGATTTTCACCAAGATTTATGTGTTAATCCTTCGCATATTCTGCATATTCTGAGTTATTTTCATTTTTCCCGACACTCTTAATATTCTCCTTTTGTACCTTTTGTAGGTTCTTCTTTGGTTGCCATGGCCTCCACCCAACCTCTCAACATTCCTACTTCCATTCCTATTTCTACCTTTCCTCTCCTCCACACCAATTATTCTAATGCACAACCTAGTTCCTTTTTCAACACCCATGATTTGGCTTCTTTATATCAAGATCTAAAAGTTCAAATCTGCCAATTTCAGTTAGCTACTTTGCATGTTTCTCCATCTCTTGACTTTCCTTGCTTCATACTCCTTTTTCACCTGTCATTTATGCTTACACGCTTCCTCTCAACTTTTTCGCCCCTAAGCTGCCCATTTTCAATAGCCATGGTGACCCTCAAAAGCATCTTCGAGCTTTTCATGTGGCATACCTAGATTACGCGGATGATCAAAAACTACTTGCTAAGCTATTTCCTCACATTATTCAAGATTATGTTATGCATTGGTTTTATAATCTACATGTTCATTCGGTAACATCTTTCACACATTTACCCGATGCTTTTCTTGCTCACTTTTCAATTAATATTAGCACTAAGATATCTTATGCAAAATTAACACAAATTAAACAATGATCTAATGAACATCTAGCGGACCATGTATTACGTTAAAAGAACGATCTAGCTAAGATGGCAAATGTACTTGTTGATTAAAAACTACAAGATCTATTTGTTCATAGGCTATTACCACCAATACAGGAGATTGTCATCTTTGAGACCTCTCCTTCATTTGATCAATTATGTCATATGCTCAAAATGTGTGAAATTAAACTACTCTCTATGAGTAGGCTCAAATATCAAGGTTCTTCTTCTTCATATTTTTCTATTAGGTTTCCATCTAAGCCAACATTCAAAACTTCTCCAAAATCGACTAAAGCAAAGAAAAATGTCAATGTCGTCTCTCCTCTTGAAAAGCTTCAATGAAAACCTCCAAAGCCTACATTTATGTGTAGTCACAAAATCATGCACATTAGACATTATTTAGTCCGGTCTCATACTACTATTTAGAAGGTTATTGAGTGAAGAAAGTAGTAATTAACCCCCCATCTTTTGGCCATCTTATCTTACTTTTATTTCATCATTCCCACACAGTTTTACATACATGCTCAGTCTATTTTGGAACTTTCCCATTATTCTAGCCTAAACTGGGGTGCCCAGGCCTGTAGTGTGGTGCCTCGGGGTAACCTAGTCCCACATGGGGCACCTTGATCCTTTTCAATTCTTTTCACCACTTTTTAGGCCCTTTTTGACCATTTTTTATCTTTATAATTTTCCTAATTAGCCATTTCGGGGTTAATTATGAAATTAGATCAAGATAACCCTATAAATATAAAGTTATGAGACCATAATGAGGGTCCTAACATCATCTACTATTATCACTCAATCTAGAGTTGCATCACTTGCATCCACATAGTTTCATGCATCAAGGCTAGGAGATCTACATCAACACACACTTCATAGGGGAGGGATTCTATTCTATTTCATGCACACATGCTATTACATTTTCTACATTTAGTTATTGGTCACTATTTCACAAAGTGCAACTGGCACAAGAACACCTACGACACGACATGCATGCACACACACACACTAGAACTACATTTGGGTCTAAAATGTAGTGTAGCACTCAAAATAGTAATCCCATCATTGTGGCAGCTGAGGTCATTCTGACCCTTTCAATTACATTTTTCTATTTTTAGGGTTTGATACTCTTATATCTTGTAGGTCGTCATTACATTATTAGGTGCATTCCGCACAATTCATCAAACCAAGTGTGACAGATAGTGAAGGTCACAAGTCATCTTCCGATCCTAAAGGAATCAAATTCTGAGATTTTTCAGAGACCAAGGTGTTTATTTCTACATACCAGAGTGCCTCGGGGCACCTCGGTACTCTCCTAGGCACTCCAATCTACTCAGATCCACCCTTTTTGGGACCTCTATGTAATCGTTCCTCCTTCTGTAATTTCCTATCAGACCTGTAACACTCTGCAACAGTCATCTATAGTCTGTTGAGTTCTTTCCTCATTTTTTTCTTGTAATTTTTTGTTTTATTTCTATTAGTTTTAATTATTTAGTCATTTTATATTACTTTAGCATAGTCATTTACAACATTTTATGTCCTCATATATTATATTAACTATATTAGTATACACTTAGTTTATCCAAAATTTAGTTAATCATTTTGGTGAACCCCACGTTTCTTCATAGCACCTTCTAGGGTTTGTGTTTCCTTTTAGACATTATGAATATCTCCATTAATGATTATTTGCTAGATAATCCTGATTTACTTCACTGCATTCAACATCTTTTTGTTAATATGCATGTTTCTGTTGACATGCATCTGAATTTTGTTTATAAGACATTTTTTGATTCATTTTCACAACATATAACATTCAAGACCAATCCTTCTACTGACATTCATTCCTTTGATAATGATATGATGTAGCCTAGAATATACCCATAAAAACTCAAGGTGCATTGGCACATCACTCAGCCTAAACTGAGCGCTCATTCGAAGCGTAAAGGTACCAGGTCCTTCTTTAGAGCAGCTTGTCCAAGATGTTAGCATGAATGAATGAATATATGTTCAAATTCATAGTAGATAGTAAACATTCCATAGTGCATAAATTAGATCTAGATCTCACCCTTAAGGAAGATTAACTAAACAATGACTATAATGAGATTTACCATGCAAGATCCATGTTCAGTTACATCTAACACCAATATCCAGTGAATGAGATCAATTATATTAAATAATGTAAAACATAGAAGCTTCATACACCATAATATGTCACCAAGAGTCATGCACGCATAGAAACCACCAACATAACTCTACAAAAACATTATATCCCTAAACTGCACAAATCAATACATATTTATAGGGGTGGGGACTTTCCCTTCACCACCCATGCACCTTCAAAAATAGGTTACATGCTAATAATAAGCATGCACCCTTACATGAGAATACAAAAGCATGCAAGCGCTAATAATAGATTTTCTGCAATTACTCCTAGTTCAAATCCTATTATTAATCCAAAACTCTGCATGGCGCTCGATCTTTTGTTAGCCCAAAAAACCTTAAAGTAGTATGTAAGTCTTCATATCATTGTGTGCTCTGCACTCCATGTCCAAAAATATCCTTATGTTGAAAACGACTAAGTCACAATCCTAGGCGCACCCTGCCTCACGACATTCTCGCGTGCACTTTCACTCCCTATGTTTGTGCGCCCAAACCTTATGCACTTACAAAACCTAGGATATAATTCTCATCCCAAAATTACCCCACACCAAAATGGATTATCGACCCCAACAATGATTAATCAAAACTTATCCCTCCAAAATTTAAAGAAAAATGGATGAAAGAATGAAAGGACTACTGCCACAAAAATAAAATCAGCCTACTTGGTATCTTTCTCTTCTACTGGAAGGATCAACTCTGGATATTCATTCTAGACTTCTACCTCTAATGCATACCAATCACTCGGTGCTTTATTTTTCTTATTCGAAATTTCTACAACTATGGCCTCTAATTCATCAAGAGTCATCTTACCATCTTCATTTTGTAAAATCCTGAGAATATTGGCCATGCTTGATATCATTCCCTCCATTACATCCATTTTCTCCGCGATGAGTTTCCCAATTTCCTTAATTATTTCCTTGTGTAGAATCCTAGTAGCCTCATGTGCATCACGCTTAGCTTCTACCATCATAATTATTTCTATGTGCCCAAGTGTTTCATCCTTGGCCACATGAAGGACCTCATCTTCTTTTGCTAGAGTCCTTATCTTGATGATTACATCTGGTGTTTCACATATAGTCGATTCCAGATCCACTTTCTTCAATTCATCTCTTAAAGCCTATATAATGGACTCATAACTGGTAATTTTCCTTGCAACGATGGATTTGGCTCTTGCTACCTCTTCTGCAACATCCTTTGGTCTTGGTAGGTGCACTGGTACCTCTTCTTAAATAAATTGGACTATTGTGTGCAAATAATGAAGAGCAGACTAAAACTCCTTTGGCACCTTCTCCTAAAACTTAGGCCTCTTTTCCATAATCCCATCATCTATTTGTTCATCCATCTTAAGCAACATTTTTTTTCTACCTCTTCTTTATCTCACTCCTCAGTAAGTCTCCTGACCTCAGTGACTTTATCCCTCTTATCATCAAAAAGTGCTCTTAACTTTATCAATGTTACGGTGCACAACTTCTATAGATACCTTAATCAGTACATTAGTTACTTGCTCATCGGAAAAATGTGTGGAATTCATGGTAATATGGTGGGTATGTGGCACCCTCCTCATCCTACGTGAGACACGTGACTCCTCGCAAACGTCAAAATTAGGATCATCCATGTGATTCTACATGGTCAAAGACAACTGTTTATGAGTGCACTTTGTCACCATTTCTGGTTCCATTAAATCCAAGCCATATAATTGTTCTTTGGGAAAGGTACTTTGAAATCGGGCATGAATAATCTTAGTCACCTCATTTGTGTATCCCAGGTTCTAAGTCCTTACCACATCATCCTCTCTATTTCCACTGGTAGGATCTTTGATGTCCTCTTATGCAACGATGCTTGCATCCTGTTATACCTCAGTGTCAATGATTTTTTGTACTTCTTCCTCTTCCCTGTTCTCTTTTTCTTCACATGGAGGATGTACTATGATCTTTTTATCTCCACCATCACTACTTTGATCCCTAAAAGGTTCCTGGGAGCTTACACTCAGGCCAACTTCATCATAGAATCTTATTTCACCTGTCTCCTCATCATCATGTGCTTCCAGACTTGGAGTGGCCACATCTTGTTGTGTGCTCTGGTGAGAGGAATTCTCCTCCTCACTAGTTGTTGATGCAACCTAGAATTTATCAAGAATAAACCAAGCACACTGGAACATCACTCATCCTAGACTGAGCGCTCACCCAAAGTGCGCAAAGGTACCAAACCCCTCCTTACAGTTACTTGTGTAGGATGTGAACATGATGAAGAGTTAATGCATTAAGATCCATAAACAATATAATCTTTCCATAAAGCATATTCTAGATCTAGATCTTAAAGAATCACGAATCAAATGATAAACATAATGAAATTATCCATGCAATAACCAGTTACAATCATGTTCAACACCATTATTCACCCAATACACTCCATTATGTTAAATACAATAAATACACATAAGCTTCTTATAATAATTAGTAACATATCTCATGCGCACATCAATTCTAGCAACATAACTTCATATTAACTCACTACTACTAAACTACACAACTTACTATATATTTATAGGGGTGGGGACTTGCCCTTCACCACTTACATAATTCCCAAAATAGGTCGCATGTTGAAAATAGCCATGTGCCTTTACAATAATGGACACACATGCAAGTGCGCTAATAATATATCTCTTCTAGTTAACTCTCAGTGGTAATTCTATTATTAACTCAAACTCATGCAAAGCAGTTAGTAAACGCTCTTCCAAAAATAGCATTTGTGTGCCATGTAAGTTTCCATCTAGTTGTGTGCCTTGCACGCAATGCCCAAAAATAGACTGTAACCATGAAAATGGCTAAGTCCCAGATCAGTCCTTGTCTTTCACATGCATTTCCTTCCATATCCTTCCATGCCTTCAAATTTTCCTTGTTACCATGAGAAAATATTATGTGTACCTTTTCCTTAGTGTTATACTTTGTTTGCTCAACATTACCCCACACTAAATTGCATTGCCACCCCGACAATGGTTTCCTTTCTATATATAAAGAATAAAGAATGAGAAGGGAAAGAAATTAAAGAATTACTATACAAAGAACAAATTTTACTCTCCAGTACCCTCCTCTTCCACCAGGAGAATCAACTATGGATATTCTTCCTTAATTTCAACTTCTAAAGCTTACCAATCATCTAGCGTGTTCCATGTCTTCTCTGGGACATCTGCAACAATGCCCTCTAACTCATCTTGGGTCATCTCACCCTTCTCATTCTATAATACTATGACAACATTATCCATAGAAGACATCCATCCCTCCAGAAGATCCATCTTTTGTGCTATGAGCTTTCCACGCTCATCCAACCTTTCCTTATGGGGATCTTGGGCTATTGCAAGGGCCTCGCACTTTTGCATGACTAGTGATAATCTCTCCACGTACCCCAAAGTATCATCCTTCATCACCTTCATGACTTCATTATCTTCTACCATAGTCTTGATTCTGATTACTACTTCTGGAGCTGCACAAATATTCAAATCTTGGTCTACTTTCTTTAGCTCTTCCTGTAAGGTTTGGAGTAATGCCTCGTATGATGAAATTTTTCTAAGCACTAAAGTGCTTGCTCTCTCTGCTTCCTAATCAGGGTCCTTTGGCACTAGCATATGAATGGGTCCATCCTCAAACACCAAATCAACTAAGGTACACACATAATGTGGAGCCGAAGGAAACCTTTCAGGTACCTTGGAATCCAAGTGCGGTCTTGCTTTCAGGACATGGGCATTGATCTCCTCTGCCATGTTGATGAAGGCCTCATTCTTCTTCTTCTCTAGGTCCTTCTCTCCTTTTAAACATGCTATTTTGGCATCTTTGGCCTTTTTTTTTAGCACTCTCATAGTGGCAACCTTATCTACGTTCCTCCACGCTACCTTTGTAGATACTTTCACCAAGGCATTACTCACCTTCTCATTATACATAATAGTGGGTTTGATAGTTATGTGCCTATTCTACGGTGCCTTTTTCATTCTTCATGACACATAGGACTCTTCACATACAACAAAATTGGGTAGGTCCATGTGAGTTTGCATGGACCAGGAAAACTATTTCCTTATGTGCATGGTTTCCATGTCGGGGTCCATAAACTCCCATCCATATAACTCCTTGAGGCCCACTGTATTATGGAATTAGGTGTGGATAATTTTACATGTGTCCTCATCATAGCCCATATGCGGAAGATTGTATTCTCCACTTGTTCACTTCGTTCTTGGCCCCTTAGGTACCTGAGCGCCAAGATTTGGAGTTGGATCTTCGATGTTCTAAGTGGTATCATGTTCTGGTTCTCCTTCCTCTTTCCCTCCTTCCTCTTTATCCTTTATATCTTAATCCCTGGGTTTTTCCACTTCTTCTAGTTGTACAGGGGATCCAAGCATGCTCTCTGTAAACTCCTTCGCCTCCTCATTTAGCTTCAACTTCCTCCTTTTCCTCTCAGTTGTTTCCTTTTGAGGAGATAGTCGTGGCAACCTCCTAATAGATTAAGGAGTTCCCATGCCTTATGCCCTTGTTATTTTGAACACCCTCCTGAAACGACACTCTCCTTAGACTTCTTCCAAGTCCTCTTCTTCTTCTTGTATGTGAGGTGGGGTACCTGTGTGAAAATTCTACATTCTATCTGTGGGCTGCCTCCGGCCTCTATGTTCTAAGCTACCACTATCTTCCCACTCTTCTTCCTCCTCATTCACCACTATAGTTTCTACAGGATGTGGGGCTAGCACGTTCTCTACCATGTGCTTACCTTTAGGTGGCCCTGGGAGTGCAAACTCATTTTCTACATACTTGTTATTTTCCAACTTAGGCTTAAGCTGAAGGTATACAAGCACGGATCCACTTTTCCCAATAGCCAAGATTAGAGGATTCATGCTTATAACATCTGAGATGAGCCTTTCAATATATGTGGTCCAGCCTGGATGCACATATGTTTTCCTCAAAGTGTGATAGTCATAGTCTACCTTATCTGCATTAAAAATTAGGTGATGCGCATTAGTGAACTAGTGGAATGATGCCTCAAAGTAGTGCATTGAGAAGGCATATGATAGTTTACACCATGGGCTCCAAGGCCCATCCCTGATAGAAAATCATGCAATGTAGAAATGTTGGTGTACCGCGAACTGTATTTCATTTCCTACCACTGACGGTAACTCCTTAGGGATATGCCACTCCTCTTCAAATGCCGCATGAAGCTGGTCATACCACATCTCCACCCTATGTTTAAATGGTCCACCCATTGACCCTTCACATAAGTGCTTCTTAAATCTCTCCACGAGGGACTTCTTCTCTAAGGGGTACTCCCAAATCTTGTTCTTCAGCCCGTCAGGAACTCTAATTTCTGCAAATACAAGAAACAATAAGATAACACCAAAACTAATTTTATCACCTTTACGTGCTTCTTGAATGATGGTTTTTGTAATGTAGCCTACTATGTTATACACTACTCCCTGAGACATTTCCCTCAAGACATGGAGCCACATTATATTCACCTACGACCATCTCTCCTAATCATTCAACTTGGTCACTAGATGCACAACTACTTGTACCACTGGGTACTTCTTCAATCTATCAATGTCCATACTATGTGTACCCTTTGTTAGGCCCCAGAATATTTGGCTAAGTACAAGGAGGTGCATGGGTACGCAGGACTTAATTGAAGAAGGGCATGCGGGTTAAAGGTGCTCAGGGCAGGGTTCTAATAGGGTTTAGAATAACACATGACACACGCACGTAAGACAATACGGGTTTTGGGACTTATTCATATTCAGATTTCTAGATAACAAACAAGGAAAGCGTGACCCGTCTAGCATGTGAAGTGGTTTAGGTACCGGTCTGGTAGTTGTAGGATCAAGAATGGAATATTCCATGCATGTGATGGAAAGATACAAAAATACATCATTGCAAAGAGTGGAGATATCGGATCAAAGGAGGCATGCTCCATGGGAGGACCACTTGGACACTTGACAACTATTGTGTTACCTCAAAAGGCATGGCGGTGAAGGCAAGAATCTATATATAGAGATGAGTAGGTAGTAAAAGGGGGTGGCCGAGTAGCAGAGGTGGGGGAAGAGAGGTGAATCTTTATAGAAATATAATGGAGGATTATATGGGTTGTGATTAGAGGAAATATAGGAGTGATGGCATATTTAGAAGGATGGGTTTGTGTTTATCCTTATAATATGAAGGACATAGTTTAGTTCCTGATGCATGACCTTGCTCTGCATTATTATATGGGTATATTGTGGAACTCATTAACATGAATATAAGATTCTGTTCTAAAGCATATATGTGTTCATGAGCATAAGGATAGTACATTTCCTTTGTGTTATGAATCATTCCTATATGTTTGATATTTATCTTTTGCTATCTGAATTAATGCATTAATATGATAACTCATCCTAGGCTCTTAGAATGAACTCATGGTTGTTTTCCATTCTTTTACACTTAAGTATCTGTCATAGATGATGTATTCTTACACAAATCACATAAAGGAGGGGCTTGGCACTCGTACGTGCCTTGAGTGAGCACCTAGCGCTAACTGGGTGATAGGCCAATGTGCATGGGATTTGACTATTTCTTTAAGGGAGTAACAATGACTAAATCTTGGTTCTATTTCTGGGACCTCTTTTCAAAGTTGTTGTCAGAAATGGCATGCATCTTGGTCCCTGTGATGTGTGATGACCAAACATCTGACCTTAGAAAGTGTTGAAGCATGGTTTAAGAGCATGGAGGACGATTTTTCTAAAGATTCAAAACTTGACCTAATTTCAATGCACATAGATGGGTAGAAGAGAACCTATACAACAAGTTGCATGAGACATTCTTCTATTGTTTTCCAGTAGAACTAGATGAATGGCTTTCAACATATGCATCTAGATCAATTTGGTACTATAGATCATGCGTATAGAACCAAGATGATTATGAGAGGCTACATGATGTAGATCTGACTTGGACACATGTTGTTGATCACTGATTGAAAGGAGTGCTAACTAGTTATACTCTAGAATATGCCATTTCTATGTATTCTTTCCCAAAAGTTGCTGAGTTCGAGTTTCTGAGGGAGACTAGAGGATAATTTTTGCATGTTATTCCTTTGGCTATGAAGATCTTGGTCACCCTAAGTTTAGAGGCATTTCTCATTGCCGGCTAAGCTTCTCTGAGTGTTGGGCGAGGAAGCTAGGGTGGAGGAAGATGATAGAAATTGCAGGAGAAAAAGAGAGGGAAGAAAGAAGACTCAAGTATGGTGAAGCATGTGAAAGTGAGATTGCTATAAAATGTGAGGTTGAAATTTTGATGGATCTATGGAGGCAGACGTTGCGAGAAGGAGTTGAGGTTCATGCAGAGGACATGGAACCTGAGCAGTCTATGATACCCCATCTTGGCAAGCATGGGAGAGAGACCACTTCCGCTTTTGATGAGATTTTATCATGTGGAGAAAGAAGAGCCATCGACACGCATCTGAACCCACCTAGTGACCAAACCCTGACACTTGGTTTTCCAAATTAAGAAATAAGTATTGCTAACCCAATTGGTATCGGGGGAAGTAACCAATATGCAGCTAAGAGGTATAATTTCTCATTCGAAACATCTATGGCTGTGTAAACCATTCCGGTATTTGGAGGAATTTTTACACAAGGTGCAAGTATGCAAGGTTTGGGTATCACACCTGGGAGATGTGTGCGACATACAATTGGTAGTGGGACAATATCCGAAACCATTGGCATGCAGTTAAGTGGGATGTTGGGAATACTAGGCACGATCACTTTAGATCATTTTTTGGCTACAAGAGGTGGATCTGGTGGTGTAGGAGCTGGAGGACCTATCGGATCTAGAGGATTTGGTGGGTCAAGAGGAACAAGACCTATTGGATCTAATGGATCTAGTGGAGGAGGAAACACCAGAGGGAACCAAGGCTTTGGATCATGAGGAGAAGGGCCACAACCACCTCCACAAGTATTTTTTGAGATGTCTTTGCACTTACTAGACTACAGGGGTATTGAGGATGCTGCAGAGTATGTGCACAAGTGTGAATTACTATGGCACATGAAAGGGATCACTACCCCAGAGTGGAAGGAAGTTTAATTTGCATTGACGTTGCAAGGGTGCGTACATTGTTGGTACCAGAAATATGACCCCCATCAAATGGTGGTAGAGTACACTGCATTAAAGAACATCTTCCTAGCAGAATTCCATATCCTAGAATTTGAATAGAAGAGCATCAACACCATAAAGGAGATCCAACAAGGAATGGTAGAGAGTGTGTGAGAGTATGATGCATGGTTCAAAACTCTCTTGTCAAAAATAACCTATGACATTCACCCTGTTTAACATGTTCAATGGTTTTTTGGAGGATTGATAACACTGTTTAAAATGGCACTGTCACATAAGACTTTTACAGACATGGGTGAGGTAATGGAAGTTTCCCTACGTGTTGAGGCTGTTAGGAGTGTTGATACTAGTGTTAGCCCCTTTTTAGAGGCTCAAATTACTACAATGGCTATGAATTTGGAGAAGTCTGCAAACTCAGCACATGAGGTTTGTAGGGGTCTTTGGTGTACATATTGTGAAGTGGAAGGGCATGTAAAGGATAGTTTCCCTTGAAAGTTAGTACTCACCATGGTGGCACACTATGAGATTTTCCATGCGGATCATGATGTAAGTAGGTGTCCTCTACTACAACGCGTAATCCACAAGAATTTTTCTTGCTATTGCGAGATCTATACCTCTACGACTCATTATACCAAGGATTACAGACTAATTGATCATATTCACGATGTTGTTGATCTTGGGGTGTGCCAGACTAGTCTTGTAAACAATTCCAAGGATGATGCTCTTCGCTATGAGGGGCGCGCAGATGAAAGAGCATGTGGAAGAATTTTTCATGGAGTATTTTGTGGTCACTGTAACCGCAACAGAGGATGAAGTGAATTCCCATGAGGAACCTGTTATAACTGTGGATATACAGAGCATTACAAATGTGATTTTTCTGATCTATTGTAGTGGTTGTGGTGTAGAAATAAACATAAATATGAAGAGTGTCTAGAGCTTTATGAGCATATGAACCAACAACATAGGAAGGACAAAGGCGTTAAGATGGTGAGTATAAAAAAGGCTGATTTAAAGTAGATGCCAAGAGTGGCGTGTGAGTTAGGACTAGAACCTATATTGGTGACGACACAAGTAGAGGCCATGCATGTCAAGGAGATGCCAAAATAAAGGACACTGGTTTCAAGAGAAGAAGTGGTACATGGGAAGTATCCAGACCCTGATCATTAGAAGGTGTATCAAGAGACTATGGATGTGATTCAAAGTTTGCAAGGGAAGATCTAATGTCTAAAGGAGTATTCAAAGTAGTTAAAGAAAAGGAATAATGCCAAGGCTTTGAAGGAGGACCTGTATGGAGTTAAGGAAGTATGTAGGATGCTAAGGCAAGATAATATTATTCCCTTGCTAGGATAATGGATGAGGGAGAAGGCACCACGTGCCGGAGCAGAGAACGAAAGGTAGGTTTTGCATGCAAACCTTCCTCCTCACAACCTTGACTATGATAATGATATTACATTGAATGCATTTTTGATGGGTGGCTTCTAAGAAATATCCTCATCGACACATGAGCAGAGGTCAATGTTCTTACCTTGGATGTATGGAATCAAATGGGAAGACCTGCATTATAACCATCTTTGAATGTGTTATATATGGTGAACAAGAAAAAGGAAATACCCATTATAGTCTTGAAGGATGTGATTATAACTATTCAAGGGGCTAGGTTCACTAGGTACTTTAAATTACTAGTGCTCGCTGAGGCATATAATTTCCTAGCATTACTTGGAATCCCTTGGTATTATAAGAATAATGCTAACATGTGGTTTAACAAGGGGTATATCAGCTTCAAGAACAAGGAAGAAAGGGTGATTACCCCTTTAACATATGGGAAGTTAGTGCACTATACTAATCCCTTGGGAGAGGAAGTCCTCAAAAAAAAAAATGTGTGCTCCATTAGAGATCCTAAGATAATTCATCCCATAGAGGGAGTTATCTAGTTTAAAGATGCTCAGTCCTTGAGTGATACCACTAGCATGACATGTGATAATTGGGTGCATGGAAATTATGAGTTGATTGTGTGACATTTGAGGGGATCTGTAATAAGGATAATGAAGGCACACTTAGTCAAGCACCTAGGAGGGAAGAAGTTTCCAAGTTACTCTAGAGGAGCATACCCTGAAATTTTCTTGAGAGAAATGGAGGCCCAATGGAAGAATGAGAAAAAAATAAGGGGAATGCTCAGTTATAACCTACTCGTAATTGCAGCGCACTGGTGGGCTACACATCGGGAGAACCTCCTAGAATCTCATGAGGTAAGAATCACATTTTTTAAAAGGTTCTCCTGAAGAAACACACCCACTGTCATACAAGATTACCATGGTAAAGAGACCTCCTCATCTCATGTCCAAGCATGTGAGAAGGCCTAGATGGGAAGTGCATAAGCGTTACCACCTTCGTTATGGGTGCATAAGTTGTATTCCACCTTACAAGGTTATGCGCGTGCATGGTATATTCATTTGAAGATGCGTCATCAAATAGGTAATTAACAGGAGTTGGCATCTGATCTCATTCAAGATTTCAAGTATAGGAGTACCAAGCCATTAGTGGATAAGGCGTTGTAAGTAATCAAGTGCCTTACGATGGGAGATAGTGTTATGGAAGAAGCTAGGCTATTGGAGTTGTTGGGTGATCCATATTTGGAGACATGCCTCAATGAAGAAGAATCAGAGAAAGTACAACTTGAGCACATGTGCATGGAAAAAGAAAAAGGAAAATTGGTCTATGTATTAGATAGTGAAGAAATTGAAATTTTGGATGTTAACCATTTTAAAGGTACGCAAAAAGTCATAGATAGCGTTGATGAGCGAGAATGCACCTACCATGAGCCATTGAAAAAAATAAGGTTAACATTGGGAAAAAATAGAACCTAAGGAAGCCATCATTGAGAACCATTGGTTGGAAAAGGAAGTTTCAAATGTCATTGATCTATTGCGTGAGTTACAGGATTTGTTCCCTTGCGGGTACCATGAACTCAAAGGAGTCCACCATTCCTTGGGGGAGATGAAGATATAGTTAAAGGAAGGTGTGCACCCAATCCGAAATAGGCCTTATCAAATGAATCTGAATCAAGGAGGAAATAGACAAGATGATAGCATCTGGTATCATTAAGGAAGTGGAAGAATCAGAATGGATAAGCCCAATGATCATCAGTATCAAGAAGGATGGAAGAATAAGGATCTGTGTTGACTACATGGATCTGAATGTAGTATGTGTGATTGATCCTTTCCCAATCTCCTTTACTGAAGAAATTCTGGAAGGAGTGGCTGGGTGCAAATTCTACGCTTTCACAGATGGGTTCTCAAGTTATCACCAAGTCAGGATTGCAAAGAAAGACCAAATAAAGACAACTTTCACCATTAAATGGGGAAGTTTTTCCTACATGGTTATGCCTTTTGGATTAAGGAATGAGCTTGTTGTGCTCTCATGCATCGTGGTAGAAGCATTTTAGGACTTCATCCATAAATTTCTTCAAGTTTACCTGGATGACTGGACTGTATATGGGTTGGTGAAATACCATTGTGACAACTTGAGGCTGATGTTTGAGAGACGTCAGAAATTGAGGATATCCCTCAACATAAAGAAATGTGTTTTTTATAGTCCATTTGGAACCCTGTTAGAACATATTATATGTAACGAAGGCTTACTAGTGGATCCCTCCAAAGTTGTAGTTATTGTGGGATTATGGGAGCCTACTAGTCAAAGCGTAGTATGTGGATTCCTTGGGCATATGGGGTACTAAAGGAAATTCATCAAGGGGTATGCCAAGATTGCCACTCCCTTAGAGGAATTGTTAAAACACAAGAGTTCCTTTCATTGGGGAGAGGTAAAATAGAAGGTGATTAACACTTTGAAGGATAGGCTTGTCATTGCACCCATAATATGATTTACTTCTTGAGATAAGCCTTTCCATGTTCATGTTGATGCCTTAGGAACAACCATGGGAGCAGTACTAGCACAACTTGGTGAGGGGATTGTTGATCACCCCTTGTGTTTTGCAAGCAGGAAGTTGATACCAGTGGAACAAAATTACACAATTATTGAGCGTGAGGAACTGTTAATAATCTACATTCTACACAAGTTCAAAAATTACCTATTGGAAACACCATTTATATTCTACACAGACCACATGTCATTGAAGTACTTGGTGAAGAATCCCATTTTGAAAGGGCACATATGTCGTTGGGTCCTATTATTCCAAGAGTTTGAATTCACAGTGGTTGGAAAACTAGGAAAAAGTAATTCAGGGTCTGACCACTTATCAAGGATTAACTCAGGGGAGGATGCACAACTATTTAGGTTGTGGCACGCGCCCTCAGACTTGGAAGATATCACAGTATTCTTAAAAGTTGGTGTGGCATTGAACAAGATAAAGGCTCTTGAGAGGAAGTAGTTAGCGGTATGTGCCACACCCTACATATTGATCAATGGAGATCTATATAAGTTAGGATGTGACGAGGTTCTATACCAATGCGTATTAGAAAATGAGCGCATGAAAATTATGGAGGAAGCACATGGTGGGATTGCAAGAGGATGCTATGTAGGAAATGCTATCGCATGGAAGATTCTACTAGTAGGGATTTGGTGGGAAACCATCTACTAGGATTGTATTGAGTTTTGTAAGGCCTGTGACCATTTCCTCTACTTTGGAAAACCTGGAAAGAGGGATGAGATGCCCTTGTGACCAATTACCAGTGATAAACCATTTAAAAAATGGGAAATTGACTTTTTAGGGCCAATTTCACCAGCTTCGTTAAGGACTGGTTGATGGTATATCATTACTTACACTAATTACTTGATGCGATGGGAAGAGAAAGCACCTATGAAGGATTTCACTCCAACGACAGCTGCTAGATTTTTATGGGAGAACATAATTAGCAGGTATGGTTGTAATTAAGCTTGATAAGTGATAGGGGTACACATTTTCTCAATGAAATGGTCAGGATTATGCTAGAAGAATTTATGGTGTCCCATCACAAGACTACCCCTTATCACCCTCAAATGAATGGAACTATTGAGGCCTTTAACAAAATACTACGTCACATATTGATAAAAATTTGTGATGTTAGAAGACAAGATTGGGATGAAAAAGTATTAGCCATTCTATGGGCATACAGGACAACCTACAAGAGGTTAATAAAAGCCACACCATTTTAATTAGTGTTTGTCATGGAGGCTATTTCTCCAGTTGAATTCATGTTACCATCACTGTGTATAACATGCGTAGGAGGGTTGGATGATGAAAAAGTGCTGGAAGAGAGGATTGATAAGTTGATGCAATTAGACAAAAGGCAATCACTTTCTAGATGGAATCAAAAGACAAAAAGAAAGACAAAAGCCATGACATGATCATCACATTAAGAACAAGAAATTTGAGATTGGGTAGATGGTTCTGTTGTATGACTCTAAGTACCTACGCCATCCTGGGAAGTTGAAAGTCCTTTTGTTGGGGCCTTACATCATCTCGTACATTCTTGATTCAGGCACTTGCTAGTTACAAGTTCTAGATGGGACGAGATTATCAGGTCATTTTAATGGGAGTAGGATGAAGCCCTACTATAAATATGTCTTCTTAGTGTTTGTAAAAAAGGTAGTATTGCAAGTTAGCTTAGAATTTCCCTTTATTGCATTCTCTTTTCTTGAGTTTCTCTTTCTCGTTGCTTGTTCCTTTCTTTTTGTTCCATTTTGTGCCTTGTACGCCTGTGACCACATTATTTTCCAAGGTTGTGTATGTGTAGAGGATAGTGCATCTATTTTAGTGTGGGATGGAGTAATGTAAAGAAAAGTATAAGCCAATAGTAAAATTTGTATGGCCTAGTAGAAGGAAGCACGTAATATTGAGAAAGCATGTGGGGAAGCAGTGGATAATGAATTATGGTGTCAAGAAGGTTGTAACAAAGACCACATACAAAGGATGACGAGTGTAGTAACAACATGAGGTAGGCGAGGGAAAAAATTAGGTAAAGGACAGAAGAAGTTCCTTTAGTAATGTAGATGCACACGTAATATTCTTCAGTCAGATTGGATTTTTACGCGCCAATAGGTTGTAGAACATATTTTACACAGGATGTGGCACGTGGGTAAGGGCATTTAAAGTTGGCCTAGTCGAAAAAACTACATTTAATGTTAAGTACGTTGGTAGGTGGTATAACATTTATTACTAAAGAGAAGAAAAAGCTATAAATATGAGGTTGGAAAAGTTATTCTACCTTCCTATTACGAATTTGAAGCACTTTTGCAAACCAAGGATTCTAGAGAGATTTGTGCAAAGGAAAAAGAATTCTATAAATCTAAGTGCGTGACCAAAATAGATCTATAGACCAGAGTAGGAGTACACGGGCATGGGGAGAATTATTTTGTAGTGTGCCATCTTGTGGAAGGTTTTCCTAGTTAGGGTTTGGCTGCTAGGGCACAAAGATAGAAGGGTTTCTTCCAAGAGTTGAGTTTTGAGATTGAGAAAAGTAGTAGAGAAGAGTAAGGGTTTTTAAATTTTAAATTAAGGAACCAAATAAGGTGACCATTTTACCAAAGAAATAGAAGGGCAAGGGAAAAGAAAAGAAAAATGCTACCATTGTGAGCTCCAATGAGAAATGGTATGCAGAAATGTAGTACCGAGATGGAGTGTTGCTAGGAAATGAGTGGGTGTTGCACTTGAGACAAATGACCATGAGCGATTACAACCATCACATGAGCACTACAGAGAAATAAATGGTGTTGGAGATAGTTTTTCCAATTAACAAGAGGACACTAGATGGAATGCCAGTATAGAGAGACAAGGTGAAAGTAAATTTGGAAAAGGAAGGGCTATTGTAACTGTATGAGTTGCCTTACTTTGGCAAGCTCGAGTGGCTATATTAGTGGTTGATGTCATGAGTGCATGAAGAACATTTCTACTTTGCAGGCCATAAGATGCACATAACACCTCAGGTGTTATCCAAATTCACTGGCCTGAATTGTGAAGGAGAATCCATATATGACAATCTGAGTGATAAGGAAGCCATCAAGGAAATAGTAACATCTTATGACTACAAAAAGGGTTCGCAATACTGTGAAATCACAAAATTTCCAGACCTTGTTATGAGGATGGCTGCGTTCTTGGTCACCAAGTTTAATGATCAAGAAATATGGACATAAGTGAACAAGGCATGGTTGAATGTATGCCAAAAAAGATTAGAAGGGATCATCTATAACTTTTCCACCTTTATTGCGGATGAAATCATAAGAAGCATGTAGGAAGGAGAAAAGATCTTATTTAGAAACATCCTCCTCACCATCTTCTTCTTGAATATTGGAGTACTAGATGGGCTAGAAAATTTTGTTTGAGAGTATCTAGAAGAGAACCCTTCACCCACAAAAAGGTTCGAGAGGTACACTTGTGAAATCATGACGGTCAGTCACAAGGTGTACCTAGAGAAGTGGTATAAATGAATGCGTGATGTATTTAGAACAAAGTGGAGGATTCTAGAGCAGTTTCCCACACTCGTGGATGGAGAAGTAGAATTAATAGTTTATTGACATTTCTACATTGACAGGTTTACATTGACAAATGGGACTAAGATCCCATGGTGCAAGCTACCCTTCTCCTTCACCGCACAATACTTCTAAGCAAGGGTCAACCAGTTTAAGGAGGCCAAAAGGCTAAGGTTCAACCTTAGTGAGGTATACCAAAACTACCGCGAGCTGCATAGAAATCTCGTATACCCTAAGAAACATGCGTATGTGGAGAAGTATGTCTCCCAGGAATTACAAATGATGAAGTTGATAACACTGCCAATTGTTGGAAGGGATGCAACAAGGGTATATCTACTCATAAGGCCTAAGTTTGAGAAAGGCACCTATCTAGAGAGTGATGTCTCCATTCTAGGAGACCCCACAAGTTAGAAAAAGGCCGTGTCGAAGAAAAGGGAAAGAGAAGAGGTGCAGGAGAAAAAGGCACCAAGTGTGTAAAGTACACAATCGGTGGGCACGCTAGAAGTAGTCACGAAGCCTAACATGTACGCACATAGAAAGAAGTCCCCAATCAAGGAAAAGACCCCAAAAGAAGAGGTGCTAAATCATGAAGAGCCCCTCGCACATGAAGAGTCACTAAAGAAGATATCGCATGTTAAAGAGAAGGAGAAAGAAGAATCTCCTATACTAGAATCACCGGTTAGGAAGAAGCAGAAGGTGGAAGAAGAGGAAGACTCAGAGAAGACATAAAGCTTAGAGGCCTAAATTTGTGACAAGGATGACGACGAGCCTATAGGAGGTGAAGACCACCTAGTATATGTATAGACACATGTAGTTTGATCAATACACTATTATTTCTAATGGTGCACTAATGCTTCTTCCCTTTACAAATTGATAACACACCGCCAGTTAGACATATCTAACTCCCCTCTCATGACACCTTTTTGGTTGTTTTTCCTTATATAAACCATTTAAACAAGCTATTATAGCCTCATTCTAACTACATTAGCTTCTTATTCTCTTCTAGTTTGCTTCTATTAGCTCCATAGAAGATCAATCCACTTTGTTGGATTGATTAAACCCTTCCGAACCTTTCCAGAACCCTAATAAATCTCAAAGAGAAATTAGTTAGTCTAACCTAGGTTAAATACCCTAAACATAGTCAAATCACACTTTGATTTGCTAAAGGCACTTTTTGGACTTTAGCCTTTGTCCCACATGCACCAAAATCTCCCTTTTCTTCCAAACCAAAAACTATAAGTAGGGCTATACCCCCTCCCTCATTTCCTAAGAATTCTCTCTTCTTACTAGCATAGATTATATAAATTTGTTTAGGCTTTAGTTTATATTTCATCTTCTTCCATTTAAGCTAAAAGCATTTAATCTTATATTTCATAGCATTAATATGGAGTAAAAGAGAAGATCCATTGACCTTGAAGCCATTAATGGGGAGATCTCTTTCTCTTAACACATAAACTGAATGCTTAGATCCTCTTAGGTTCATTATTTCAAGCTTTCAAAGAATAGAGATTAACTTCCTTTGCTTAGTTTACATGTTTATGTCAAATTAATGTATGCAAAGAAGAGAACCTTGCTCATTTATTATCACATGGTCCATTGATCAGATTGTTAAAAGCCTTTGGGGTTTCTTTAGAGATTATTACCCCAAATCCATGGCTTTTACAACTTTTCATTGAACACATTTGGCACACCCGGTGGGACACTTATGTCCACCCTCCATTAATGGAGGTCTTTTAGGTTTTTCAAAGCGCATTCTCAAGTTTTTTTTTCTCAAATCACTTGTTATTTCCTCATTTTTATTTCTAACCCTAGATAAATGAATTTCATTTATATACATTTTGTGGGTTTGATATAGAAATAGGACACTTTGACTAACAACTAACTTGTTTGCTCTTGAAAATTTGAAAATCCATGTATTTTACAAGTTTTTCATAGGGTATGTGTAGGTGTAAAACAAAGGGTGTGTACACGTCAAAACCCCATAATTCCCATCGGATCAGGCACGTACCTTTCTAGAAGTCCTCATCATTTGTAAATTTTACCTCTACAAGGATGTGCATGCATCCCCATCATCTGGGGCACGTATCCACCTCTTTAGCCGCATATGCGTCAGGTGCTAGACTATATAAAAAATATGTAATAACCTTTACAAGGACATGCACGTGCCTCCGTCATCTAGGACGTGTATCTTCCTCTCTGGCTGCGTAGGTGTAAAACATCTGATTGTGTAAAAAAACTTACCATTTACTGTTTCAGGCTTAAGCACGTACATGTCGTAACCTGAGTGTCCATGTCAATATAGGTGCATCTCTGTCATATTGTGAGTGTATGTGTTTACTGCATTGGGTTTTATTAATTTTTGACTGTAGGTGTACTTGTTAAGTGGGGTGCGTATTCATCGGTTAGGAAGAACTGGTGTCTGAATAGGCGTGCAGGTTTCTGTATTAAAAATTGAAATTTTTTACAGTCTGCAAAATATTTTTCCCTGACCCATTACTGCAAGTTCTAGGACTAACAATTTGAAAAAAATAGGGTTCTTTCTTAAACATTTTAGTTTGCATAGATTAAAAGTGTTTTTTTCTTAGCTTAGAAATAGATTTTGTAGAAGTGTGTATGCTCTCTCCTCACGTCTTACAAGGTGATCTTGGAGATCAAAAACACCTATACAAAACTCATATAAACTGTTCAAAAAACACTTGTTTTATAAAGGTTGAAGTAAGAATTTCATGTAATTTTAGTAGAAATTTTCACATTGCGTATGCTCTTCCTTCATGCCTTTTTAGCAATCGTACGAATCAAAAGCAAAGTGAAAAACTCTCTTTATTGACATCAACCTATGAAATAGAAAATTACTAAACACTTGTTGTCTACAAGACCTATCACTTGTCGAAGAAAGGCATCGAAAACAAAACACAAACCTTCTAATACACGTGTTCTTGCAGGTTGCCAAACGGTGTGCTACTTAAAACCACATTAAGTTAAGCAAGATAAAAAACACAACATATTCAAAACATTATATTGTAGGTTTCAGAAAAGGGTACGTCTCTATCTACTCAACTAGAACATAAACCCTTTGGCATAATGCCTTAAGCTATAACAATGGGGGTGGTACCAGGAACCCTAAAGTAGTCCACCACTGGGTAACCTCATGGATGAAATAGGAAGTTCTCCGTTTACCCACTTGACTAGTATGCCTTGTGAGTTAGAGTTACAAGTTGTCTGTATCATGACCCTAGTAAGAGTACACGATGGATGCATTCATTACCCACTGTACTTGAAGGGGGACAAAGCTGAGATACTCCCAAGATAGGAAAGGGACTATTTGGGTAAATCATGCCTCACTCTTAGACAACTTTGTAACACCTAGTTGAGATAACTTATTAAGGATGCCATTCTGTCTTGGAGCCCGCTTTTGCTAGTCCTTGTTGCATCAAGCCATCACAAAGTGACAGCTCATCTGGAATCTAAACCTTGTTTGTTGAAAAAGGCAAAGAACCCTTGTCATTTTGATTTGAGTGTCTTTCATCATGAAACTAAACCACGTCTCACTTTTTGCTTAGTTTTATTCTTGTCTTCGGATGAGGTAAAGCTCTACCTAAGTGTTGCTTAGCTTGTGTCCATCTTTTGATCAGCACCCTTGCATTCTCACCACCCATTGTTTGGAGTAAGAAAGGTGCACACATCGCGAGTTTTTATCAGAGATAGTACTCGTCACTTTTTTGTCCATTTCCACTCATCGATGTTTATGTCTGGGTTGTTAAACATCTAAAGTGTGCGGGTATGCTTTTTGTATCTTTGATAAAATTCCTTCCATCTTGATTTCAAGATCATCTTCACCGCTGTGTATTTATTTCATATTTTTCCTCTTCTCAAGTTGATAGTTTTGTTCACATCCTATATGTACAATCTCGGTACTTACATCGTATTCTCATTTTGTGAGGATATTTTAATATGTCCCCTTATTGTGTGGTTACACTGCTCACACGGTTAAAAAATCCTTGTTATACTCATTACTTGGTTTTATTTTCGACGTCATCTGATTCTTCTTGAGAAGTTTTGATAACGCCTTACATATATCCTAATAAAGTTACAATGGTACTAACACCTTGCTTACTCAATTAATGTATCACGGTGACATTATTATGCTATATCTATTCACGAATTCCATTTTTCAAAAGGTTTGGCTTTCATCGGCATTTAAACTAATTTTAAGTATACCTTGTCGAAGGATTGTGACAGCATCACGTCAGTGCTTAGACCTTGTTGGGGTTCTAACTTGACTTACATATTGATACATTATTGTTGCTATCTTAGGGTATAGTCTTGGCAATAACAAAGTAAATGGTCATAACATTAGGTGTGCATATGAGTGTTTCATGATAAAGATGATTACACAAAACTACATCTAGGATACAGTGTAGTATAACTCCAACATCCTTTTGAATGGCTTGCAAAAAACGATACACTTAGGGGTTACACTAGCTACATACAGACATCCACTAGTGATGCCTAAAATCATAAAAATGGCAGCCAAATCAAATGAACAGGATGTGGAAGAAAACCCTTTTGACACCTTCCCATTCATTAGTCACAATTTAGAACCAATCTTCTCTTAATTCAAAGATATGCAGACGTTAATCGATCATAGTGGAAAAGAGTTAGACTCTTCTGGAGAACAAAAATTGTTAGACCTAAGTAGATTTGATTAAATCCTATATTACAACAAAGATCAAGTACTAGTAAGAGTCTTGGCATTAGGAGCTACACTTTCGCATGAGCACAAAGAAGAAACAAAGGTTGTTAACCCTAACTTAGGAGAGAAAAGATTCATCTTGGACATGAATAATTCCTTTGATGTGGGGTACACTTGCACTTCTGGGCAAAATAAGGCCACTGTCGAAGGTGAACCATCACGTAAACCTCATTTTAAGGATTCATGTAAAGTGAAAACTGAGTGGAAATCCTCCCCTCCTCTGAAATTTGATGAAGAAGAGGATCCCCTTAGTTGAGGAGGATATCCTCTAAAAAAAGATCTTGAAGTTGAGTCGGAAATTAGCAAACCTAGGCTCTTCAAAAAGAAACATGTGTAAAGGCAAAGACAAAAAAAAATGTAACGAGTTTTAATCTAATCTGCATACGGACTATACCTTCAAGGCAACTTAGGCCCAAAATTCAATATCACCTACTAAAGAGTAACTTATTTAGGATGAATTAAAATCTATGAAAGATACACTCACGACATTACAACAGGAAATGTAGGCCAAAACACAAAATATTTTTATGAAGAACTATGTCCGTACCCCTTTGATAAGGACATGCTACAACAACCTTTCCCAAAATACTTTATTGTTCCCAAGTTTGATAAGTATAAGTGTAAAATTGATCCTCATGATCATATAAAACAATTTTACATGGCTTGCCAAGAGGTCACATATAGCGATAATTTCCTAATATGACTTTTTCCTCGCAGCCTAGGAGTTATCAGATTGGAATGGTTTTATAGCATACCAAATGGTTTCATTAAAACATGGTCCACACTAGTAGAGAAATTTGTAAGGCATTAGACCTATAATATGGAGGGTGACCTTATGATGAACGATCTATGCAACACAAAATAAAAACCCATTGAGACATTTGCAGGATTTTTACAATGAAGATGTGGGTTAGCTAGTCACTTTCCTTATGCCTTACCAGAAAAATAGTTAGTGAGCATATGTTTTCCTAACTTGAACCCAGAAATAGTCTTACACTTGTAAATGCATTGAGGCTCAAAATTTGAAGAATTCATAGAGAAAGGTAGTCAAATTGAGAAAGCACTCATTTCTGAAGGGAATGCTTAAACCTGTTACTAAAAACAAAACATGAAGCCAAATCCACAGACAAACCTAAATTCTTCAATAAGAATAAAAATGTTTTTGGTGATGGCATTATAGACTCCAAGAGAGTGTAAGCCGTATATCGACAGGCATACTCTTGAAACTTTTGCAAGGGCCTCGTCCCAAAGAACCTACAAAACATATGTTCACATCCTTGACGGAATCTTTATCTACCATCCTAAAACAATAAAATGGTGCAAAAATGGTAGAGTATCCAACTGCAACAATACCATATTTGAAAGATGCTCCAAAACTGGTTTGGTTCAAAGACAATGAATATTGCGACTTCCACCATGTTAAAGGACACAAAACGGATAGATTTTTGAGATTACACCATTATATTCAAGACCTCATAGAGGAAGGGAATATTGTTGTAGAGTCTCCCCTGATACCAGTAAGAGTTCAAATGAAAAAATGGGTATTTAGAAGGAACCTTTTCCTGACCATGCAGATAAGAAAAAAATAAAATCAGATCAAGGGAACCTTCCAACGACTATAGGATTTCTACCTATGTGTACCCTATAAATGATAGTCCATATTGTTCCCTCATTGGATGTATTAATTCATCTAATGAACAGATTAATGTCATTTAGATTCTAAAAAAGAGTTGTGCAGTCGGGACAAGACGTGCCCACCTAATCATACCGGATCTTATTCCTACCCGTAAGGAAAGTCAGTATAACTTTATAGAACAATTATAAAAAATGTCTGCTAAGATATCTATCCTCGATATCATCAATATCTCTAATGCACATAAGAACATACTGTACAAAACTTTGCGAAAATTAGGGTTTTCTAAAAAAATAGGTCCCACGAACCTGCAAGCCATGATTACATGCTTAGACACCAATGATCATATTAATTTTGATCATAATGCAATCCCACATAATGACCAAAGCATAACTTGCCATTATATCTCGAAGTGGTGGTTACCAATTGTAAAATCAAAAGAGTACTTGTAGATGGGGGATCTGGTCTGAATATTTGCACCTTGAAACTAGTAAAGCAGCTAGGCCGTTCAGAAATAGAGCTGGGTGCTAAAAATATCACAATCAGAGCATATGATAATGAAGAAAGAGAGACAACAGGGACTATAGTTGTTCCCATGGTGGTAGGATCCACATGTCATGACACAAAGTTTCATGTCATTGACTTGGACATTCCATACAACATGCTTTTGGGGTGCCCATGGATCCATGCCATGTAAGCTATTCCATCAAATTTTCATCAGTGCATCAAGTTATGTCATGAAGGGCAGGTGGTTACCAATTTGGGTGACCCAGAACCTTTCACACACTGTAGGGCTTTGCATGTTTTTTCTCATGCAGCTTATTAATGTCCTTTTGTGGATGTTGTTTTCCCTTTACAAATAGAGCCCATGAAAAACCAAGTATATTAAGTGTCTCTCACGCCTTTCAATCAAAATTTTCCCTCATTGGTTAGTCCATTTTCTTCATGAGAAGTAACATCAACAAAATATGGCCCAAGTATGCCATTCACTCTTGAGCAGGCTTTGTTAATACCAGACTTATCAGTATCCCCTAGGATAATGGGTAATCCCTATTTTCAGCTCAATAGCACCCTCGAACAATGTCCTAAACCATTGGAAATTTTTTTCCATAGTGGCCTCCTATCTGAGGAGAAAATGTTAGAGGACCCAACTAGCAGGGTGCCAGAAGGCACCATGGCCTCATGCAATCAAGCACCTCAATACATCAAAGGTGTTCACATGATTTTTTTCATGGGCTATAACGAGTTTAGATATGGTGTTAATGCGTAAGGCCAGTTGGAGCCTATCCCTATCCCTCATTTTAGACCTGATAAAAATAGCCTTGGAATAAGGCCCCATGATGCTCTACCTTTTGAGAATGATGCCACCTCTTCTAAACATGAGGATGATTCATCTCATTCTGATAGTGACGTAGATTCCCAAAGTAGCCTTTATGAGGACCTTTCCTCTACGAACCTATTCCCAGATACGTCTGTCTTTACCTTATCTGAATCCACCCCCCTATATAAATGTATCGTAGCCCTTGTATATCCTAAACTTATAGATTGGGATCAACAACTTCACGTGCTATTGAATTTCTTTGAAAATTATGAGGCATTCGCAGAGTTCATGGGACTCAAGAACTTTACTTCGGCTGGAGACCACAATAAAGGATGTAAGATTAAACTAGACACCTACTCCTATTATGGGGAAGAAGTAGAGATGTGTGGATGGTTGAATAAAAAGGTTGTAACTAAGAGTTTACCTAATTCTAAGAAACCAAGAAATAAGGCTCAACGGAAATCCCATAGTGATAGACTCTCTGATAAGATCATAGAAAAAAAAAGAAGAAGAATCTAAAGATGAAGTGATTTATCCGTTCAAAGATGATCATGAACTACCCCAAGAGGTCGATCTTACACTTCCCCCTGATCCTACGTGGATGGAAGATACTTCTAAAATGATTATTGAGGAAATGAGCAGCGTCAACATTGGCTCAGAGGAGTAACCCAGAATAGTCAAGTTGGGAGCTTCACTCTCATCTCATGAACAAAAGACCTTTCTAGAGTTCTTAAAAGAATACGTGGACATATTTACATGGGACATATGTAGATATGCCTGGTTTGGAACCCGAGCTAGTTTTTCACAACCTCATTTTGCACCTAGATGCCAAGCCAATCAAACAAATGTTCAGAAAGATGAATCCTAAGTTAGCACTCTTGGTCAAAGAAGAATTAGAAAAGTTGTAGCTCTTGATTTCATAAAACCTATAGACTATTCAGAATGAATCTCTAACATAGTTCCAGTAAATAAAAAACCTATTGAAATAAGAATCTGCATGGATTTCTGTGACATCAACAAAACATGTCCAAAATATGATTTTCCCCTACCTAACATCGACATGATAGTCAATTCAACCGTTGGATATGAAATGTTGTCCTTAATGGATGGTTTTTTCAGGTTATAACTAGATACAAATTACAGAGGAAGATCAACATAAGACAACATTCATCACCCTTTGGGGAACATTTTGCTATAAATGCATTCCCTTTGGGCTTAAAAATGCTGGGGCTACTTATCAGTGGGCCATGACAATTATTTTCCATGATATGATAAGTGACATCATGGAGGATTATGTTGATGATATCCTAGCAAAATCTAAAAATAGAGAAGAACACCCTGAAGTGTTGAGGCATATCTTTCAACATCTAAGAGACTATAAGGTTCATTTCAATCCTAAAAAATGTGTCTTTAGTGTTTTATCTAAAAATCTCCTAGGGATCATTATCTCACAAAGAGGGATTGAAGTGGATCATGCAAAGGTTAAAAATATCATAGAAATGCCACCACCTACCACTCTCAAGTAGGTAAGGATCCTATAAGGAAATATTCAGGAAATCCATCACTTTATCTCACAACTTGGGGATAAGTGCCACCCCCTTACTCATTTGCTCAAGAAAGATTTCACATTCAATTAGGGACCTAACTGTTAGAAAGACTTCACACTACTCAAATAATACTTGTCCATCCCACCTGTACTAATGCCACCTACCCCTGGTGAACCTCTCCTCTTATACATTTCCACTATCGAGTTCACCATTGGTGCATTACTTACCCATTATGACTTATCCCATAAAGAGAGAGCGGCTTACTATCTTAGCCACACCTTGATCGCATACGAACTGAATTATCCCCAAATATAAAATTCCTACTTATCAGTTGTCTTCACATTTAAAAAGCCTCACCATTATCCCTGAATAATAAAACCAAGCTCATATCTGAAGTTGACCCTCTCAAGTACCTTTTATCCAAACCTACCCTCACAGGCCGAATGGCTAATTCGATGATTCTCCTGACAGAATTTGATATCGAGTTTGTGAATCAAAAGTCTTTAAAAGGACAAGTATTGGCTGATTAGTTGGAAAAAGCTTCTCTTTCAAGAATGGAAACCCTATGCTTAGACTTACCAGATGCATCTATGATGTATATTGAGGAATCCGTGGAATGGCAGGTTCATTTTGATTAATCTTTTAGCTTCCATGGATATGGAGCAGGAGTGGTGCTCATCACTCCAACTTGCGATGTCATACCACAAGCATTCCAGTTGGGATTCCCATGTACAAATAAAATTGCATAGTATGAAGCACAAATCATTGGCCTCAAGCTAGCTATTACATGGAACATCAGAAAACTACATGTCATTGGAGACTCTCAACTTATCATAATATAGGTTAATGATGAGTACAAGGTTAAATATGAGAAGCACATTCCATATAAGAAAATGGTGGAAAATTTGAAGGAATATTTTACACAAGTCATATTTGAACAAAAATCAAGGTCACATAATAGATACGTGGATGCTATGACTACTATTGGGTCTCTCTTACACATAAAACATGAAGAAAGCAATATGCATTTCTTCGTGGAACATTTACAGGTACCTTCATATGATATTCCAGAGTCATGTTTGGCATGTGAAGTTGTTGGTCCTTTATCCCCTTGGTACGACCCTATCTTCCAATACCTAAAAGATGGCACTTTTCCCCCTGACATCACCCATCCTGAAAATAAGGCCCTTCTTCGCCACATAGCCTGTTATACCCTCTTAAGAGGTATCCTTTATCATCATGGCTACGATGGGAATCTCCTTCACTATTTGAATGTTACTGATTCTATCCACGCATTTAAGGAAATACATAGTGGTATTTGTGGAGGACATACTAGTGGCATGGCCTTAGCTAAAAAGCTATTGAGAGTAGGCTATTATTGGCCTACCAAGGAATATTATTGTTGCAACTTCTTCAAGAAGCGTGAGATATGCCAGAAATATGGAAATTTGATACATGCGCCAGCACAAGCCCTATAGCCTATTGCAACACCTTGGCCATTCTCTAAATGGGGCCTGAATCTCATAGAGAAGCTCCATACTTCTTCATCAGATGGTCATACTCACATCATCACTACCACTAAATACTTTACCAAATTGTTAGAGGATGTCCCTCTCACCTATGTCACTATGTCTAGATTTCAAAAATTATCATGAACCATCTCATATGCCGTTATGGGATCCCCTTGGCCATTACAACTGATAATGGTAAATCCTTCAAAAATAAAATGGTTAAAACATTGTGTCAACTCTTCCATATCCAACTTAAGTGGTCTACCCCTTATTACCCTCAAGCTAATGGATAGGTAGAAGCCACCAATAAGACCCTTTTATGGATTATGGAGAAAATGGTCAGTAAAACCAGCCGTAATTGGCACCTGCAGATACATCCTACCCTCTGGGCCTATCGTACTTCCATCTGCACTCCTACTAGTGTGACCACTTATTCACTTTTCTATGGCACTAAATCCATCATACCTTTGGAAGTGGAGCTTCCCTCTATGAGAATATCTCTTAGAGACTATCTTGATAAAGATGAAGACTACAAAGTTGCTCGCCTACCAGAGTGAGAACTATTAGATGAAAGGCGTATCAGAGTGCTCAATCACCTAAAATTCTATCATAACAGAGTGTCCAAAGGATATAATAAACACATCATTCATCAGGAATTTGATGTAGGAGATCTAGTTCTTAAAGAAAATCATAAGAACACCATCAAAGACAGAGAAAAGAAAGGAAATTTTGAGGCTAACTAGATAGGTCCTTATGTTGTAATTGTAAAATATGGATCAGGGGCCTACAAAATTGCATATTTAGATGGTGAAGAGCTTCCAGAACCTATGAACACCATGCACTTGAAGCAGTTCTACTCTTAATCATGATAGGAATATCAAATAAAAAATAAAAATTTCAAAACAAAGAAAAAACAAGCAAAAAAATGGAAAAAATGAGAAAATAGTACCAAAAAAAAGTAGGTCATCATCATGTGAAAACCGAGCAATTATGGCACAGGGGGTAGGTCCTTGAGTGAAAACTAGGTTTTGGCACTCAAGGGAGATATTTTGGACACAAGTTACTCTTATGGAAGGATGGCCGATCATTAAAACTTTTTAGATACGACCTTTTCTACTAGGTCTAGGAACCCTACTAGGACCACCTTTGCATTATCATGATTTGGTTTTTTTGCTCTTATATCAGCATAGAGGACACCACCTTAGCATACTCCCATCTAATGATGAGCATGTAAGTACCATTGTCATCTTCGTATAAATACACGTGTGGCATTTTTCCCTTTGTATATTCCCACATCACGCTACGAGAATCCACACTTCTTTATTCTTGTACATTGTTTTCAAAACATGACCTTGGAAAATACACAAGCATTCCAAAAATGATCCATAAAAATCTAAACATCTGGAAAATTTCCCTTTTCAGGGATAAAGCTACATTCATCTCACAACATTATCTTTGGGAAACCTAAACAACAATGGAAACATGTAGCTGAGAAAACTTATCTCTTTAGATAAACCCAAAAACATTAGAAAATATGTCAATGTTGTCCCGCAAAAACAAAGTAGTTCTTTAATTACATTTAGTTGTTGGTTTGTATAGTTTTGATGTACTTAGTCTGTTGAATTCTTAGTTCTTTTAATGGATCGTTTGCTTATCTAATTTTGAATCTTGTTTGATTTTAATTATGTATTACATTATACAAATTTGAGGGCTCTCATGCTTGTAAATGATTGTTGTAGATTTCTTTGTTTGTTGTGTGCATCCTTTGAGGGGTCATTTTTACTTACTTAGATTAGATCTCATTTTTAGTTAAGTTTTTGTGCATGTGTTTGTTTAGTAGTAGTATGTGTCCATTTGTTTAGTTTTGTTAACTTTTGCTTGTGTATTTTTGCATGGTTGTTTGTTATCACATCTGTCATCTATCATTTCATCACTTTTCTAACATCATTCACTACATCATATATATACAAAAAATGCTAAGTATTACATCAAGCATTTATGCTAAGCTAATCATTAAATATCTTATCATCAATGGGGGAAAGAGGGGTTGCGCATAATCACAAATATATCCCCCCCCACACCGATATCATCTAGTATCATCCTAAGTGCTAGCATAAAAAATCATAAATAACTCATGAATCTAAAAACATGTGTTTCCATCTATAGATACATCATCAAATATGAAAGCAGGAAATACACACATTTCTAAATCTAAGATATGTTTCACACACGAAGGAAAGGACAAACATACATCATAAATCCATCATACAAATGATACATCAAATGTCCATATATACATGTATAACTGTCAAGGTCAGTACATAAAATAATACATCATCGATATAATGTGTCATCAAAAAGGGGCATGCATAAAAAAGAATCAATCCTTCATCATGAGGCGTCATCAAAATAATGGTATACACAACTATACATCAAAATATACCTTCATAAGAGGCATGTATACAAAATATCTATACAAGAAAAAGAATGTAGAGCTCAACAACAGCTCTCGCCCTCACCGGGGCTCCTAGGTTTGTCAGCTAGTCGACGAAATAATGGTGGCTATGATGGAGCTGCACTTAGAGCACCTCCAAACTATTTAGATGGCCCTTGTCTAGCCAAATCCTCTAGTATAGGCTTCCTAACTGACCTCACTGAGTGACCTAATCTCTGTTACCTAGAACTTATCACGCTAGCCTCTGACTATGGAAATGAGATGACACAATGACCTATCAGAACTACCCTAAAGTAGAAAGTCCTATAATACATAGCCTCACCACCAAATATCATGGTGTCTCGTATCAAGTCTGAATATCATGAATTGAGAGCTACCTATAGGGTGACATATCGCTGGCCTGTCAAACTACCAACGTCAGCCTAGGCCTATCTCAAAGCACCAACCTCTCAATCTCTCTCTATAGTGATAGTATGTACACTGGGCTGGTGCCTGATCTCTCTATGTAAGATAGCCCTGTGACTATGTCTGTGGATGGTCCCTCTAGGAAACAACCATCCACACCTAGAGTATAGGACTGGTGTAGGAGGATCAATATCTTAGCACCATATGCAGCCAACTTTCACATCTAACTCTACCACATAGCACTATCACTAGCCTAGACAATATGTGCCCTTGCTTGATCCCTCTCAACTGTCAACATCTGTACCTACATGAGATCCTGATCTCACTCTACTATGAGGGCCCATACCTGGGTCCTCGTTGTGTCTCTCTCACCAGCCACATGTAACTATACAGAAATGGCTACCTGTAACTACTGTTAAAGAGCATCTCGTTACCCATTAGCGCTAATACTCTTTGGAATATCAGGTGGTGGCCGTTGCTCTAGTAATACTTGCTAAAGAGGGGTATAAATCCCACTGGAATGCCCACTAAGGGCAACTCTATGTCCACAACCCTATATATCTATCTTGCTCTGGGCCTAGGGCCCTATCCCTGTGGCTGCTATGGTATGGGACCCTTTCCTCTACCTATAACATGCTGGTGTGCATCAGTCCCACCCTCACCATCATCATCATCACTATCATCTCCACCCTCCACGACCACTAGGACACCCCACTGGAGGAGGTCTCACACTGACATCATATGTCACTCTAGGAATGCTCAAACGGAACAGGAGCACACCATGGTACCACGGCCCATACTCCAGCATAGTGCTTAGATCTCTAATCTGTCTTAGTGAAACCCAAATGATAGTTTCCACCATGTCAGAAACTGGCCAGTACTCTGTCATAAGAAATTTGTGGAACCATATCAAAATGCTCTCTAGCTCTACGAGCATACCATCTATCTGGCCAAGGAATATTCTGGGCAAGGCCAAGCTGCCCCTAGCACCAATCCACTATGTATAACTCCCACATACAGCTATGGTTGCCTAAGATAAAGTGCTCAACAATAGTAGTGCTGAGCTCTAAGCCATCCTTTGGCCACTACAAATGTCTGTAAGGTCTCCATACCATTGAAGTCTGCCAAAGCTCATCTAAATTGCATGCCTGTAGTGGTATATAACTCCCATGAATGGTCACAAATCGTCCCCTGCCAGGACCTAGCCCATCGTAGAAGGCTCGTCAAGAGCCCAAACTCTTAGAACACCCAAGGGGCGACCAATGATAATGTGGTCCCATGACCAAATCTGTTGCAAGCAAGTAGGTCCTACCATCTTTTGACGGTAGTATGTGATCAAATGAAGGTCCCAATATAAGTGTGCTAGAATGCAATGACCCCAGTAGTAGGTCTCTTCCTCCACCAAACCAAGAATAACTCCCAGGAGTCTAAACGGAAATGAAGCACCAGTCTTGTTAGGGAGTAGAACTCCACTGGCAAGAGCCATCATATAGACCACTACTCGGTCTAACTTTGTATCATCTATACATCGGGATAGTCTGATGGACATCCTGTGCCATGGTATAGTGGGAATGCCAAACAAATGTATGATATGCCACTGAATGTCGGTCCACCAGCTTGTAGTCTTGATAAGTTGTCCCTGAATCAGGACCCGCATGATCCACCATACATCCTCCAAAGTAATGGTGATCTCCCTGGTCAGGAGGTGAAAGCACTGGCTCTCGTTGTGTCATCGCTCTACTATGGCTGTCAAAAGGCCATGATCTAAAGTGATCTAGGGCATCTCAGCCACATGAGTCAGTCCTGTCATGTGCAAAAGACTCGTCAGGGTCACTCTATCATCATCTTCAAATTGCGCCTCTATCACCGCTAATTGACCATAGTGCTCACGAGTCTAAAGAACGAGTAACATACATTGTAAAATCAATGCAAGTGTTAGGCATCTAACATTTTTGTATATTTTTCTAAGGAAAAATAATTCTTTTAATGCATCTAACTTAATAATTATTCTTTTCTTCTGAACTAATCTCACCTTTATTCTTCTATACTTGGCTATTTTTTAGCCAAATGTCTTTTCTAACTCAAATTCTAGCACATATGTGCCTCCTTTGGCACCTGTGCATCCTAAATGACGCATACGTGCCCTTACGGATGTATACGCGCACAAACCCTTCTTCTCCTTTTTGGTGTCAGCCATACAGGATGCATACATGCCCAGTATGATTCCTGCACACTTGTTTCAACACACACGCGTGCTCACAGCCATTCCAAACTCTAATCGACGCATACGTGCCCCTCTAACTTTTTCTATGGGTACACATGCACGTACCTGCCTTTCCCAATGGATATGCATGCGCGTACCCATTTCTACCAAAAAGGTACGCGTATGCATCCCTGCCTCTCATGAACAGATGCACGTGCACGTCCATGTCTATTTTGATGCATGCGGGTGTGCATACCCATCAAACTGACACATACGCCTATGCGCATGCATTAAATTTTTTCCTACCTACCCTAGAAAACCCTAAAAATGGCATTAAATGCATAATTAATAGGGGGTTAGGCCACTCACAAATGGTCCATCTGCTGGGTCCCACATGTACTCCCGAATGTGATTCATGCACCTCTTCCTCCTCGGTATCCTTGCCATCTCACTCCCGGGCTCTCACTTTCACTCACGGTAAAAATTTACAAAGGCTCTGGTAGAAAAGAATTGGTTGTGATTGTTTTACTGACTCTGGGTGGGTATATTAACCCATCGCGATGCCCCTGGGGCATGTTTTCTCCACTGTGATCATCCTAACCTTCTTCTATCCGCTACGTTAATTATTTTTGTATTAAAATAATTATTTTTACTAATTTTCACATGCTGGGGCACTTCGTGCCATCCAATGGTCACTTCTTCGTCGCACTGAGATAATTTACGAAACTTTCAGGAGCCTTTTCCCTTATTTTCCTCTATTTTTCATCTATTTCCCCCGTCATGATAATTATTTACTAATTTATTTTAAATAAATTATTCTCAACCCATCTTTATTCTTGTGGGCATATATCCTAGCTCTCTGGCAGCCTTTCCTTCCCATTACCGCATACGCATGTATTTTTAGAAGATCTTTGGTCTTTTGAAAATCTTCTAACCAATAAAAAAACCTGAAAAAGAAAAAAAATCACAAAAATATTTAAAAAACAACAAAAATATTTAAAATATCAAAAAGGGCTCAAAATTGGTTAAACTGATCATCTACGGCTGAAATCTATGTCTATTGCATGGTACTCATCCCAGATCTTGCTGATGTTTTCAAACATTTTGAAACAATGAATCGTGCATCACCAAAATCTTCAATCACCTACACAAGCTATGTTGCTTACTTCGTTTGTACTCTGGGGCACTATCAATTTCCTGGTAGTATTTTCGTTGTCCACATTACTTTTTCATAGGATGGAATTGTCCTCCATATTCCCCCTTAGATAATACACCTTGCTTGGGGCATCATTCTTCACCCTAGTCGTTTATTAGAACATTTAGGACTTCATCTCGGTAACAAAATGTTTGTGCAATTATCTTGAACGTTGTTGGTTTAAGTGTGTGTGATTGTACTTATTTCCCTGTCAGATGATTTTGTTTATTTCTCATATTGCATTGCATTTGTGTATGTTGCATGAAGTTGGTCATTTTTGGCACAAGACAGTTGTTTGTATCTTGGCTTTTAATGTCATTTTACACTTCCATCGTATGCTCATATTTTAATAAGGACCCATGAGGAGGATTCCAAGCTCTATGATGATTAAGTATTGTTAGCAATTGATTTGCGGATAGCTCAATATCCCCTTTTCTTCTAGTTTCTTGTCTTCTCTATCCACTTCTCTCTCTGTTGCTTTTCGATCATCGATCGAGTTTCTTCGTCACCCCATTGACACTTGAGGGGGCATTCATCATCCTTTTTCCTATTAATTTTTCTTCCACCCCTTCAAAAAAATTTCTACTTGTTTGCGTTAGTCTACTTTCTTTGAAGTGACATAGCTTACATCACCTCAAAGAGGGGAAAATGTAGACACCTGTAGTTTGATCAATACACTATTATTTCTAATGGTTCACTAACACTTCTACACTTTGTAAATTGACCGCACACCGCTAGTTAGACCTATCTAACTCCCCTCTCATGACACCTTTTTGGTTGTTTTTCCTCTTATAAACCATTTAAACAGGTTGTTATAGCCTCTTTCTAACTACATTAGCTTCTGATTCTCTTCTAGATTGCTTCTATTAGCTCCCTAGAAGATCAATCCACTTTGTTGGATTGATTAAACCCTTCCAAACCTTTCCAGAACCCTAATCACTCTTTAAGAGAGATTAGTTAGTCTAACCTAGGTTAAATACCCTAAACATAGTCAAACCACACTTTGACTTGCTAAAGGTGCTTTTTGGACTTTAGCCTTTGTCCCACATACACCCAAATCTCCCTTTTCTTCCAAACCAAAAACTATAAATAGGGCTATACCCCCTCCCTCATTTTCTAAGAATTCTCTCTTCTTCCTAGCATAGATTATAGCAATTTGTTTAGGCTTTAGTTTATATTTCATCTTCTTCCATTTGAGCTAAAAGCATTTAATCTTTTATTTCATAGCATTGAAATGGAGTAAAAGGGAAGATCCATTGGCCTTAAAGCCATTAATGGGGAGATCTCTTTCTCTTAACACATAAACTCAATGCATAGATCCTCTTAGGTTCATTATTTCAAGATTTCAAAGAATAGAGATTAACTTCATTTGCTTAGTTTGCATGTTTATTTCAAATCAATGTATGCAAAGAAGAGAACCTTTCTCATTTCTTATCACATGGTCCATTGATCAGATTGTTAAAATCCTTTGCGGTTTCTTTAGAGATTCTTACCCCAAATCCATGGCTTTTACAACTTTTCATTAAACACAATATGATATACATGACTCGGAGGAGGAGGAAGGTGAAGAGAAGAATGACAAGGAGGAAGCAGAGGATCAAGGAAAGGGGGTAAGTGAGGAAATAAGCACAAAAAATTAGGGAACCCCAACCCTCACCCAGGAACAAGTGGAAAAATCCACGGAGAGAGAAATGAAAGACATAATTAAGGATTTGGAGCAGAGTGCAGATGATATTTTGAAGGAGATAGAAGAAGAAAGAGTTGGAAAAGAATATGGGAGCATGGGTGGGAATCCTAATCTGGCAGTAAGCTTCCTAAAGGTTGGGAAGGACATAGTGATAGAACAAGGGCAAGGAATGGGATACATTAATGATCCAAGAAAAGTGCTAAGCGTGCACTTTGAAAGCACCATACCAATTAAACAAATCCTGGCTGTCTTCATTTGATGAAGAAGGCACATATCCTAAAACCAAGAAGATTCTATCTTGGGAATTCAAGTCCCACGTGGATGAACCTGAGTTTGAAGTAAGTTAGGGAGTGCTAATGAAGGTGCCAGAAACAAAAGGAGTTAATCCCTTGGTGAATGCTCAACAATTATCAGATGAGAAGGTTTGTAGCACACACAACAAAGTCTTAGTTGATATTGAGGCCAAACTATTTAGAAGGAATGATAAAGTGATATTCCTGGAGGAGGAATTGGAGAAGGAAAATAAGGAGCTTGCTAAGAAGAGCAAGGAATTTAAGAAAGTAGAGCTTATCAACGCGTAGTTAAGGTGTGAAATGAAAGAGGAGAAAGCAAGGGTGCACGAGCTACACAAGAAGATTGAAATGATTATGGGTGTTATTGTTGTAAAGCATCCTAACCTAGCACCACCTGAGAAAAAATATGAATCAACCTTATAGTTTCTAGAGGATTTGATCCGCATCCTCACAATGGAAAGGTGACCACTTGCCTTAGAGTCTATAGAAGAAGCACTGGCATGTCAAAAAAAAGAATAAAATATGAAGGTTATCGAGATTGTTACTTGATATACCAAACTCCTTTCTGAGGTAAAATCCAGTGCGCAAGTTGTAGAAGCTACATATGGCAACTCCATTGATAGAGATAGAGTGGAAAACATCCTGGTCACCACTCATGAAATGGAACTTAAGTAGTTTCAAGAAAAGAATAAGGGGAACGCAGTAAACAAAGATAAAATCCTAGCCGACATAGAAAAGAAGTCAAAAGCTAGCTAAAATAATTATACCCACATATCACCCGCAAGATGGATGCACTTGATGACTTGGAAAATAATTTGGAAAGTATTATTGAGACAATGAGTGTCAAAGGGGAGGAATTAAGTTTTGAAGAGGTGAGTGCTTTAGTCAGAGACCTCTGTCAGCAAATGTAGAGTGAGGTTGATGCTTGGGAAAATCTCGAGGCAAAAATAGGGAAGGATTTCCCTCTCCTCTTTCAAAAATAAGCATTTATTCTCCTTCATTCTCCGCACTCTTTCATTCTTTTTCCCAATTCTTCATTCCTTCATTCTTTTCCCCCTATTCTAAGACCACCATTCTTTATTCATTAAAGAGAAGTGTTTCCGAGGATGGAGTATAGGGGTAGTGTGGGGTGATGTTGGGCCCCAAAATATTTGGTTAAGTACAAGGAGGTGCATGGGCGTGTGGGACCTAATTGAAGAACGATGCGTGGGTTGAAGGCATGCAGGGCAGGGTTCTAGTAGGGTTTAGCAGAACACATGACATGAAAATGTAAGACAAGATGGGTTTTTAGAGTTAGCCATATTCATAGTTCCAGACAACACACGAGGAAAGTGTGACCCGTCTAGCATGTGGAGTGGATAAGGTGTCATCCTGGAAGCTATAGGATCAAGAATGGAATATTCCATGCATGCGATGGAAGGATCCAGAAAGACATCATTGTAAAGAGTGGAGAGCTCATGTTGGTATCTAATTTTACTCTCCTTCACAACTTAAACAACATCATAAATTTTCACAAGACACTCAAGGATAGATAGATGTTTTGTATGTCATTTGTAGCCAGGGAAGCACACCTATCTGCTTGTTTGCATTCAAGAAATGAGGGAGTGGATAACACCTTCAAGAGAGTTTTGATCTTACCCTCACTATTTTAGGTTGTGCCTATTAACCAAGGCAAGAGAACCTATATTGCAGCCCTTATATGGTAAGGAGATGGAGATATCCTTGTGTTTTGCATATGATATAGAAGAGGCTTTGTGAAAACATGATCAAGTATCCATTACGCAAACTCAAGTATCATCACCTTCTTTGGGAAGCTTTGCAAATGAATTACAACACCTAAACATAATAGATGTTTCAATGAATTTTAAGTGCTCTTTCAACCAAGATGTGTGCACACATGGATGCCCAAATCTGCACTATTCCATACAAAATTTGATAACCTGCCACAAAGGCTTGAAGCAAAATATCAATGAAGCATTTAAAAACCCTTGTTAGATCATGACCTAAGGTACACCCAAAGGTTTACAAACACCCTCAATTTACCAGGAAGGTAAGATGAATTTAAATATGTTTATCTTCACTCAAATGAATGCTCTTTTGAATGGAAGATTGTAGATGCCTTCAAACCCTCTACTAGAAATGAGACCATGTATGACCAATAAAGATCCCAAACACAAGATTGCAACATGAGCATGAAACACAAATTGAAAACATATTGAAATACAAGTGTATGCAAGCTTTCCCAAGAGATAAAACCATTTAATCCAAGAATTTGATCAAATATATCAACAAGGGAATGTTATTTAGACAATATCAAAGCTTGTTGATGGTTTTACAACTGAAACCAACTCAACATGATGAACATTTGATGCAAACAGGAATCAAAAAGGATCTTAGGCAGTTTCTCCAAAAGAAAATGGACTTCTTCCAGTTTTCCTTGTGAAAATTATTCTCTCTTTTTCCAAAATTCTCAACAGCCTCTACAAAAATGCCTCCAAATTACATAATATACCCTATGCCAACTTGGATCCTTGCATCCCAAGAAAAGAATATGCTCAAAGGATAAAATTTGTTACAAAACCCTATCCATTTGATAAAAAATGATATAAAACTGTAAAACAACTCGCAAAATGCCAGAGATGCACAAATATTTCAAAATATTGCATGGATTCAGATCCTTATCCATCCTAGGGTCACATTTTTGTCATTCCACCATGCCAGCATGCTTTAGCAATCATTTTTCACCTTTTACTTCATCATTTTTAACTCTGCAACTTTAATTTTTTACCTTTCACGTTTTTACACGGGCTGAGAAAAATATTTCATGAAAATTACTATAGGGCACCAAAAGATGACATTATATCCAAAAGGTCGAGGGGATGCGATTTCATATAAAATTTCATGCAATTTAGTTCAAAAATGATGATTCCAAGCATCCTGGAGCTTCCATGGCACCCAAAAAACAACACTCAGCAACCGTTGATTAAAAATCAACTTTAAATTTCCGCCGTCCACGTGTCTTGATGAGATTCGACACGTAGGTTCAAAAAATATCTTCTTTGAATTCAGATGAGGTGGACACGTGTCCAAATACCATTGGACTAGGCCTCCAACCTTAAAAATGCATCTCGAACCTTTTCTGACCTCAGGAAAATTTCAAAAAAATTTCCCATATACCCCTTGGACATGCCACATGTCCCTAGGTGGACCCTACCAAGAACCGCGAGCCAATTCTATGAATTTTTCTCCTTTTTTTAAAAAAGGAAAATTTTCTCCAAAACCTCCGCAGGCCTAAACACCCGCTCCATCTTCTGCCACGTGGTGGTCTCCCATTCGCAGCGGAGCTGACCCTCCAAATTTTCCTTCAACCATCCACGAGCACGAAAACCTTTATGGGCCCATGCTCTCCCTTTTGCCTTTTAAAATTTACCACGTGTCACCCCCTGATTGGATGCGGGGGCACACCTCCAAATTTTCCTCTTAGGGGCCACGGAACAATTTTTCACTTTGAAAATTTTTGCCCAAAATTTATAAAATATTGAATCTCTTCCTCGCCACTCGAACCTCCATCACCTTTTGGACACGTGTTCAAAAATGATTGGCTGTGGAGCCAATCCTCATTTTTTGCCTTTTATACCAAGGGCAAAAATTCACAAAAACTTTCTTTGGACCCCATTCCCATTTCTCCTCCCGAACAGGTGTCTCCCTCCTACTCATCACGGGCCTTCAGGAAAAAATTGATTTTAGCATTTTGAAGTTACAACTTCAAAGTATTTAAAACTTCCATCCCCCCATATGGACTTTCCTGTACACTTGTCCTCTTTTCATTGGGTGTGGGCCTCTGGGTCAAAATTTTCCCCTAGCATTTTGAAGCCAAAAACTTCAAAAAAATTTCTAACTCCCCGCTTTTCCTTTCAACTTCACTAGACACATGTTCATTTCTTATTAGATGCGGGCATTTATGTCAAAATTTTCCCCTAGCATTTTGAAGCCAAAAAACTTCAAAATTTTCAAATCCCCCGCCCTCCCATGCTGATTCATTTAGACACATGTCCACGTGCTATTAGGTGAGGGCTTTCTGGCCAAATTTTTACCTTAGAACCTGAGGTAAAAAGAATAGTAAAAATTTTCAATTTCCTCTCCAACCGCATGCTTCCTATGCCACATGTCTCCTTCCCATTCGATGCGGGACCTTGGGGGAAAAATGTGATTTTGAGAATTTGGTGAAAATGAAGGAAAAATTCCTAAGTGTGACCCGCCACCCTTTGATCGTCTAACCAATCAAATTGTGCCACGTAGGCATTTCACTATAGCACTGCAGGGTCGCAGGAAAATTGTTTCCTTTGTCAAAATTTTCAAAAAGTAACAAGTGAGAACATTCTCCCACATATCCTCAGCCAATAAGAGCTTGCCACATTAGCGTTATGTTGTGATGATGAAATTTACGGGTAGAATACACCTGTATGACCATCAATACGCCAAAAAATGTAGAAAATGCCCTAGAAATCAAATTTTTTGACAAGGAGGGCCGATTTCGTGATCTCAAACCAACTGAATCATTTTTTGACATCTTTTGTGACCTTGGGATTAGGGAAATACTTGCTCAAATTTAGGATTTGATCAATTTCGAATTCATTCATGTTTTGACAAAGGAGAAAATGATACAACCTGTAAAAATGAGGAAACTAGGGCACAAAATGGGGGGGAAAACATGAATTTTTGCTTCAATTTAGGCAAAAATAATAACATTGAAGGCATCTTGAAGGTATTCAACTGGAAAATGCAAAATGCAAACCATGAAATCAAAAAATGAAACGTTTGTGAGCACATTTGGTCATGAAAAAATAGGGCACATTATGTAGACTCAATAATGGAACCAACATTGGCTCTTACCTAGGGATGGGCACTCCCAGTGAGTGCCACAAGAACAAAACATATACCAAGTTCCAGAAATCCATTGGGCAAGGAGTATAAAAATGCAGAGCAGCCCAAAAACATGAATTTTCACCAAAACGGACTAAGAAAACTAGACCTACAAAGGTTTCCAAGGAAAAAAGGGAAAACCACAAGTCAACAAGATTAAGAACAAAGCAAATGTAAAACAAAAATAAGGGCTATACAAAATTTACAACTTGTGCATACCTCCTTTGGGGATTTAATCCAAAAAGTGTTTTAAATGTCTGCCATTAACAGGTAACTCCAGCAAATCCCCATGCAAATCCTTGAGAAATAATGTATGCTCTCCAATTCTAATGTCAATGGCATAAGGGCCCATCCATAGGGCATCAAACTTTCCATGCTTGTCATTATCTTCATGCCTACTATCCCATAACAAGACCAAATATCTAACATTGAAGGCTCTAGGATTGACCTTCTTGTCAAACAACTTCTTCAACTTCTCCTTAAATTTGACATTTATTTGATGAGAGGATCTTCTTTCTTCATCCAACTCAATGATTTTATTGATCCTTGATTCATATGGACCATGTTCTTGATCCTCTAACTGCTGGGCAAACTGAAATGTGGACAATTGCAAGTGTAAGGGAAGCAATGCTTGTGTTCCATAGGCCAATTCAAATGGACTCTTACTAGTTGCTCTTTTTGGAGTGATCCTATCTGCCCAAACTACAAATTTCAATTGCTCTCTTTACTTCTTCTTGTTGATCTCCAAAGTCCTAATAATCTTGAGCAAGTTCTTGTTACTTGACTCAGCTTGTCCATTACCTTGTGGATTGTAGTTTGAAGCATAAGTCAGATTTATCCCATATTCATTGCACATTGCCATCAAAGGATTGGCTCTAAAACACATAGCATTATCAGACACAATCTTAACTGGGAATCCAAATCTACATATGATGTGATTCAACAAGAAATCCATCACCACTTGGTGTGTTGCCTTTCTAGATGGAATGGCCTCAACCCACTTTGTGAAATAATCAGTTGCAACAAGGATCCATTTATGACCAACACTAGAAGGATCTGAAATCTCACCTACGAAGTCCATTCCCCATTGTTTGAAAGGGGCTTCAACTGATATAGGCTACAAAGGAAGGGAGCCTGAAGCCTTTAATCTTCCTGAGAAACATTGGCAACTATCACATCTTCTAACTAGCTGGTTTGCATCTTTAAAAAGAGTTGGCCACCAATAACCAGCTCTTAAAATCTTGTGTGTTGTCACTCTACTAGAAAAATGTCTTCCACAAACTCCCCCATGGAAATCAGCAATCAAATTGGGAGCTTGATCTTCAGTTATGCATTTCAAGAGGACACCTTCAGGGTTCTTCCAAGCCAACCCAAGGTCTATTATGATATATTTTTGAGAAGCCAGCTTGAGGGCTCTTTTCTGATTTTTATTCAAGTGACTAGGATAGCATAGGTGCTTTAGGTAGAAGACCACATCCTTGTACCATTCAGAATTCATCAATTGGTCAAGAAGATCTGCCCTTTCTTCCTCTAGTTGATTCACTTCTACATTTTACAAATTACTCTCAGCCATGAGCCTGGCAAGACCCAAACCTCTTACCAGCTTTGTAGTTTGAATGTCCATGTCATATTCTTGAAGTTTGTTAAGCCACTTACATCTCTTTCTTGAGATTTCCATGTCAGATAAGATGTCTTTAACCATTGTATGAGGAACATAGGCAACAACCTTTGAACTCAAAATGTAAGGCCTAAAAATCTTTGTTTCCTTTACTAAAGCAAACGCTTGTTTCTCCATAATTGTGTACTTCAGTTCAGCTGCTTATAAAGCCTTGCTAAAGAAAGCAATAGGCCTCTCAGCTCCATTCTCATCCTTTTGTAACAAAATTGAAGCAATAGTAAATTCAGATGCAAAAGAGAAGATTTGGAAAGGTCTCTTGTAGTTTGGAGCTGCCAAAATAGGTGCATGCTTAAGTGCATCCTTTATTCCTTCAAAAGCTTGAATGGCAGCCTCCTCCCACTTGATAACTTGATCCTTTCTTAGCATGCTTGTGATTGGAAGAGTTAGCTCAACAAAATTGGAAACAAACCTTCTAATGAAATTGATTTGGTCAAAGAAAGATTGGATACCTTTCTTGGTTCTTGGAATAGGCACCTTGTTGATTACTTCTACTCTCTTCGGGTCTATCATAACACCTTCCTTGGACACAATATGTCCTAGCAACTTGGCCTTTTGCATGCCAAAATGACACTTTTTCGGGTTAAGTGAAATGCCATACTCTCTACATCTTATCAACATCTTTTCTAGGTGTTGCAAATGATCTCCTCACTACCTTGAAAAAATAGTCACATCATCTTGGTAAACTGCAATAAACTCATTGATATAACCAGAAAAGGAAACATACATTGCCCTTTGAAAAGTATCACCATCATTCATCGATCCAAAAGGCATCCTTACAAAAACATAAGTCCCCCAAGGAGTAGTGAAGGTTGTCTTAAGTCTTTCTAATTCTTTGACAACTACTTGATTGTATCCAGAGAAACCATCCAAAGTTGAAAGCATCTCTCACCCTGTTACAAGCTGCAACATATTCTCCATGTTTGGCAAGGGGTAATTTTCCTTCATAGATTCCTAAAATCCACACAAAGCCTGATATCACCATTCTTCTTTCTAACTGGCACAAGGTTTGCCACCCAAGATGAGTATCTAGTAGGCTGAATGATGCCACCATCTCTCAATTTTTTCAACTCTTCTTGCATTTTCATGGAAATTAGTGGGTTAATAGGCCTTTGTTTTTTTCTAAATGGCTTGGTTTTGGCCTCAAGATGAATCTCATGTTGGAACAGTTGGGCATAGGAGTGTTTTTCCTCTTTGCTGAGATGGTTGCCCAACCAGATCTTCCTTGTTTTTTCCTTAGTCCCCAAGTTGTGCTCTTCCACATCCCTTGAAGCAAACATACTTCTATTTATGATGCAATCAGCATTGTTAAAATTGGATTCAAGTGCAACAATACCATTTATCCTTGTCAAATAAAGTTTCTCTACCTTCATTCATGCATACCAATGGTTCCCAATCAATATTCTGACTAGAAAACTCACCTTGGCATTGTAAGAATTTCAACACTTGTGCATCATCATAAAAAATCTGCCAATGTTTTACATTATCCGGGACAGTTGGCCTTGTTAGCACTTCAATGTCATATTCACAAAAAGGTGACATGGTGCAATTGTCAAATCTAGAACCAAGAACATCCAGCTTATCAGCAGCAGCATTAAGACTTCTATCATGGTAAACAATGTTAAAGGAATCAAACATTTCAATCAAGTCCCAAACATCATGCTTATATTGTTTCATACGCTGATTTTTTGTAGCATACAAATTTCTTACTTGCTTGACAACCCACTCTGAATCCCCCTTGGAAACAATATCCTTCACTCCGTATTTCCATGCAATCCTTAACCCTAACAACAATGCCTCATACTCAGCAATGTTGTTAGTGCATTCAAAATTGAGCTTGAAGGAGAAAGGAAACTCTTCTAAACTAGGAGAAACCAACACTATACCAGCACCATTTCCAACTTTGGAGCAAGATCCATCAAATAGCAGGGTCCAAGGAGAACCTATCATATCAAGGCATTCTGATTTATCCATCTTATTCTCTTTTCCATCAGCAAAACCAATGAAATTATCAACATCCACATCAGCAAACAAAACTTCATAAGAAGCATTGTTGGGATCTTCAATCAAGTGCAACATCTTCTTTTCACCATAGAGTTTGACAAGGATTCCCTCAATGGGAATGGTGGAAAATGACATGTCCATTTGAACACTACCACCAACACTTGCAGCCCATTTTCTTGATAAAATCATACCCCATTTGGCAGGGCAATCAACAATTACAACATCAAGCTTTAAATTCTTACCCAGATATGCTACAAGTTGCACTATTAAACCTTTCACACAACCAACAACTAGGACTTCCCTTGAATCCATGGCTGTACACTTCCCATATGCTACTGTCACTTTGATATCCAACTCATTCATGACTTCTAGAGGCATGACATTACATGATGCACCGGAATCAAACAGGCAATTGTGAAGCAACCTATCTTTTATGAGAAAAGTTGTGAAGAATGGATCAACATTCAATTGGGAATCAACCAAATATGTCCCCAAATACACTTTAGGTGCCTCTCCAAGATCTTCCATTGGTGGTGGTGTTTCAAGGCCAATAACGCTTTGAAGAGGATTCTCAACAACATTTATATTTCTGCTTGGGGTAACCTTTTCTTCTTTCAATCCCAAGTACTCAAATGCTATCTTCTTATGCTCAAGTATTCTAAGAAACTCAATGATGGGAAAACTCACTTTTATTTGGCTCAAAACTTGGGAATTATCATATGGAACATTCTTTGGTAAAACAACATTGGACGGGAAACAAGAAGGTTCATCAGATGGAGAAGTATTCTTGGCAGCCTGGGCATGAAGAGGAATGATATTTTTGCATGGGACAATAGGGTTCTTGGCAATTGTTTCTTTTCTAGGATTTTATTTGGGAATACTTGTGAGCAAGGGTGTCTTTGGATTGGCTTGAGGACCAACTCCCCTAACAACTTTACTTCTAGTATTATACTCTTTCTCTTGACCGACCACAACATTCATTAACAATTGTCTATCTTCCTCTGAAGGAATACCACCATCATACTTCTTGATCATTAAATCCCTTAGATATTCAAATTCATTATTAGGAATTTCAAAGGCTTGAACTACATCTACATTGTGAGTTTGAGGAAGAGAAAGAAATGGTACCCTCTTTATGCAATCCCAAAAGGTTGCAGCAGTCCTTACACTTATCACATATGTTGATGTTGCTGCTTGTTGTGAGCCTGAAGAGCTGCCCATCATACAAATGTCATCATCCATTTCATTCTCATTATCATCATCAATATCTTGCTGGTCCATTTCACATGGAGGATGAGGAAGAAAACATCTATCACACCAATCCATATCAGCAATTTCTTGAACAACAGCTACTCTTGCAGTCAAAGGGTCAGGCACCACTCTATTTTCATGTGCTTGGGGTTGTCTATTTACAGATACAATAGGCCCTTTACCTCTATCATCTTGTCTTTGATCACCCCTAGGATGATTGCCAAATCTATCATGGTTTTGAGTTCTTTGTTGTCCTTGTGAACTTTTCCCAATTCCTTTCTCAGCTCGGGCTAACTTGTAAGAAATTTCTTTGACAGCCCCTGCCAAAGTCTTGACAACATCTTCTAAATCAGCACCCTTGCTAACTTGAGGCTTCTCGGGGTTTATCAGCTTCACACCATCCCTCTTAAGTGGTTTACCAATAGCTTTAATATTATTTTCAATTTGAAGTGCCATGGTGAAAGCTTGCCTCAAGTTTGTAGGATTTTTGTCTCTCAAGTAATAGGCTGCCTTTTTATCAAATGCATCTACATATTTGATCAAGCAAGATTCATCACAAGGCCTCAAAATGATAGGAAACCTTCTCAATGTTTTATTAAATCTTGTATTAAAGTCATGGACTGTCTCATTAGGGTTCTTCTTGATGTTCTCAAACTCGGATAGAAGGAACCTTGGATCTGTTTTGTCTCCATATTGTAATCTGAATGCATTACTCATCTCTGCCCATGAGTCAATAGAGTTATCAGGTAGATCCTTGTACCAATCCCTTGCATCTTCCTCAAGTGTATGAATAAACATACACATCCTCAAATTATATCTCAAAGTCTTCCATCATGTTAACAAAGAGTTTGAGATGATGATCTCTAGTAATGGCATTGTTACCTTGGAATTTTGGTAACCTATTTCTCACATCTTGTGGGATAGCATTTGGATAACCATCCATTCCTCCAAAATTTATAGGACCAAAGGTGTTAACAATAAATGGAGGTCTAGGTTGAGCCATATTGTTTGGTGGGGGTGATCTTGGAGGTGAAACAAGCTGATGAGGAGTAGTAGTGGGTTTGATTGGAACAGATGAGTGATCTTTAAAATGACAACCCCCTAAAGGCTCTCTCTCTTGATAAACTTTAGCAAACTTAGAAACCACAGGAGCAGATCTAGGAGTAAGTTTTTTAAATACACAAGAAGGTCCCTCACCTGATGGAGAATGAAAATCAGCAAGAAGATTTCCTGAATCAGATCTACTTGAAGAGGAATTATAATCTTCAATAACAGGCTGCTCTCCTTCAAATTCAACTATGGGGATCTCTTTTCTTGCAACCAAATCACCAACCACTTTCCACACTCTTCTTCCTTCTAGTTCTGAGCTTCTTGATTTGGTGAGCAACTTCTTAGAAGAGTCCTTGATGAAGAGGGATCTCCTTCCCTCCAACTTGACAGATTTAAACAACAAGTTTCAAATGACAGAAATGTGTAAGACAACTGGTATTTCAAGATCCAAACAACATGGAGTCGCCACTAAGGATTTCCACCTTAGTTGTGCAAGAAAGCACTAAAATATTCTGTCAAATGTATGCTATGACTAAAAACTTTGCAAGGTTTACAATTCAGATCTTCTTCTTCTTAATTCAACCAAAAAAAATGCATCCAAATCATATAAACTACTAGTAAATGAGAAGAGTAGGACTGATATTGAAATCTTTTTTACCCAAAACATGCAGATTTGAAGTATGAAATGATATCTCAAGAATATAACAGCTCAAATACTTGATCACACAAATGCTCAAACCTTTCAAATACTTCAAAACCACAAAGAAATTACAAGAATTCCTCAGCAGCGGTGCCACTTGGGTGTTGGTATCCAGATTTAATCTCCTTCACAACTTGAACAACATCATGAATTTGCACAAGACACTCAAGGATAGATAGATGTTTTGTATGTCATTTGTAGCTGGGGAAGCACACCTATCTCCTTGTTTGCATTCAAGAATTGAGGGAGTGGATAACACCTTCATAAGGGTTTTGATCTAACCATCACTATTTTAGGTTGTGCCTATCAACCAAGGCAAGAGAACCTATATTGCATGCCCTTGTATGGTAAGGAGATGGAGATATCTTTGTGTTTTGCATATGATATGGAAGAGGCTTTGTGAAAACATGATCAAGTATCCATTATCCAAACTCAAAGGAGTTGTCACTACTAAATGATGGAAATGTTTTCAAAACAAAGCTAGAGCCGCTAAAGACATGATAAAACCCTGATCAACTTTGTGCATTTTAGTGAAAGGATTGAATTCTTTTGTGGACACACAATGCAAATGCAGGGGTATTGTAGGTAGGATGAGTTAGTTTAAAATGAAATTCTGATGAGAGATGTTGGGACAAGAGTAGCTAGGAATCATCACCTTCTTTGGGAAGCTTTGCAAATGAATTATAACACCTAAACAACAGAGATGTTTCAATGAATTTGAAGTGCTCTTTCAACCAGGATGTGTGAACACATGGATGCCCAAATCTGCACTATTCCATAAAAACTTTGATAACCTGCCACAAAGGCTTGAAGAAAAATATCAATGAAGCATTTAGAAACCCTTGTTAGATCATGACCTAAGGTACACCCAAAGGTTTACAAACACCCTCAATTTACAAGGAAGGTAAGATGAATTTAAATCTGTTTATCTTCACTCAAATGAATGCTCTTCTGAATGGAAGATTGCAGATGCCTTCAAACCCTCTACAAGAAATGAGACCATGTATGACCAATAAAGATCCCAAACACAAGATTGCAACATGAGCATGAAACACGAATTGAAAACATACTGAAATACAAGTGTATGCAAGCTTTGCCAAGAGATAAAACCAGTTAATCCAAGAATTTGATCAAATATATCAGCAAGGGAATGTTATTTAGACAATCTCAAATATTGTTGATGGCTTTATAGCTGAAACCAACTCAACATGATGAACATTTGATGCAAACAGGAATAAAAAATGGCTCTCAGGTAGTTTCTCCAAAAGAAAATGGACTTCCTCCAGTTTTCCTCATGAAAATTCTTCTCTCTTTTTCCAAAATTCTCAACAGCCCCTTTCAAAATGCCTCCAAATTACATAATATACCCTATGCCAACTTGGATCCTTACATCCCAAGAAAAGAATATGCCAAAGGGATCAAATTTGTTACAAAACCCTATCCATTTGATGAAAAATGATATAAAACTGTAAAACAGCTCACAAAATGCCAGAGATGCACAAATATTTTAAAATATTACATGAGCTCAGATCCTTATCCATCCTAGGGTCACATTTTTTTCATTCCACCATGCCAGCATGCATTTGCAATCATTTCCCACCTTTTACTTCATCGTTTTTAACTCTGTAACTTTAATTTTTCACTTTTCACTTTTTTACACGGGCTGAGAAAAATATTTCATGAAAATCATCATAGGACATCAAATTAGCTCAAAATAATGTGCCATTACACTCAGAAGGACGAGGGGATGTAATTTCATATAAAATTTCATGTGATTTGGTGCAAGAAATGGCGAATCCAACATCCTGGAGCTTCCATGGCACCCAAAAAATGAAAACACTCAGCCACCTTTGATTAAAAATCAACTTTAAATTTCCACCCTCCACATGTCTTGATGAGATTCGACACGTATGCTCAAAAAAATATCTTCTTTGTCTTCAGATAAGGTGGACACGTGTCCAAATACCATTGGACCCAGCCTCCAACCTTAAAAATGCATTTTGAACCTTTTCTGACCTCGGGAAAATTTTGAAAATTTCCTCGCATGCCCCCTGGACACGCCACGTGTCCCTAGGTGGACCCCACCAAGAACCGCGGGCCAATTCTATGAATTTTTCTCCTTTTTTGAAAAAAGGAAAATTTTCTCCAAAACCTCCGTGGGCCCGAACACCCACTCCATCTTCTGCCACGTGGCGGTCTCCCATTCACAGCGGAGCCGACCCTCCAAATTTACCTTCAACCATCCGCAAGCACAAAAACCTTTGCAGGCCCGTGCTCTCCCTTTTACCTTTTGAAATTTGCCACATGTCACCCCCTGATTGGATGTGGGGACACACCTCCAAATTTTCATCTTCGGGGCCACGGATCGATTTTTCACTTTGAAATTTTTTTCCCAAAATTTGTAAAATTTTGAAACTCTTCCCCGATGCCCAAAACTCCATCACCTTTTGGACACGTGTCTCCCTCCTGTTCGTCGTGGGCCTTCGGGAAACAAATTGATTTTAGCAATTTGAAGTAAAAACTTCAAAGTCTTTAAAACTTCCACCCCAGCCCCCCCACATGGCCTTTCTTGGACACGTGTCCACTTTTCAATGGGTTTGGGCCTCCGGGTCAAAATTTTCCCCTGGCATTTTGAAGCCAAAAAATTCAAAAAAAATTCTAACTCCCCACTTTTCCTTTTGACTTCACTGGAGACGTGTCCATTTCGTATTGGATGTGGGCATATTTTTCAATTTTTTCCCTTAGCATTTTGAAGCCAAAAACTTCAATTTTTTTAAAAATCCCCCACCCTCCCATGCTGATTCATCTAGACACGTGTCCACTTGCTATTGGGTGAGGGCTTTCGGGCCAAATTTTTACCTTAGCACTCGAGGCAAAAAGAACAGTAAAATTTTTCAAAGTCCCTCTCTAAACACATGCTTCCTATGCCATGTGTCTCCTTCCCATTTGTGCGGGCCTTCGGGGAAAAATTTGATTTTGAGAAATTTGCAAAATGAAGGTAAAAAGTCTAAGTGCGACCCGTCACCCACTGATTCTCCAACCAATCACATTGTGCCATGTAGGCACTTCACTGTAGCACTGTGGTGCTGCAGACAAAATGTTTCCTTTGGCAAAAACTCAAAAAACAACAAGTTATAACATTTTTCCCATGCATCCTCGCCTAATAGGAACTTTCCACGTTAGCAATATATTGCAAAGATAAGTTTGACGGGCTAAAATGACACTCGTTATGACCCGTAAAAATACGTAAAAATATAGAGAATGACCTGAAAATTAGATTTTTTCACAAGGAATATAGATTTCTCATTTTTAAATCAAGTGAAGCACGATTTTATATTGATTTCGACCAGGGGAGTAGGGTTTTTGACCTCAAATCACTTGGAATCAATCCACTTCAAATTTTTTGCACAAATTTGACAAAGGGGAAAATGGCTACAGCCCCTAAAAATGAATAAGTTAGGGCACTAAATGAGGGGAAAACATGGGATTTTTGTTTCAATTTAGGGAAAAATCATGACAATGTGAGCAATTTCAAAGGCATTCAATTGGAAAATGTGAACTGCAGACCATGACATCAAAAAATGAAATGTTTGTGAGCACATTTGGTCATGAAAAAACAAGGCACATTATGCAAACTCAATAATGGGACCAACTGACCTTGCTTTGCATTATTATATGGTCTGTTATGGCCTCAAGTGAATGTAATGTGGTTATGGAAATCATTAACATCAATATAAGAATCTGTTCCAAAGCATATATGTGTTCATGAGCATAAGCCTAGTACATTTCCTTTGTGTTATGAATCAACCCTATATGATGTTTGATATTTATCTTTTGTTATCTGAATGATTGCATTGATATGTTAATTCATCCTAGGCTCTTAGAATGAGTGAATGTTTCTTTTCCATTCTTTTTCCCTTAAGTATATGTCATAGATGATGTATTCTTACACAACTCACATGAAGGAGGGGCTCGGCACCCACGTGTTCCTCAGGTGAGTGCCTCGTGCCCGCTGGGTGATAGGATGCCTCGCATGAGATTTGAATATTACTTTAAGGGAGTAAAAATTACTACACCCGTTGTATACCCTAACTCTTTCCGTGTCTCCATGATTGCTGCTTTATTAGTTAGGTCATTAGTCAGGTCTACCCCTGTGCCCTTTAATCCTGTTAGAGTAAAAATCAGGGCTAGTTTAATCCTTACCCTTTGTCTGGTGAAATAAAATAAGTCCTCATGGACTCTGCTCATAATCCATTGGTATAGAGATTCATATTTTTCAAAATATGGGAGCTCATACAACAAATAGACTCCCACATGTTTTAATATTTTCTCTCCAACGTCATCATATACTGGCGTATCTTCTGTTGTGCACTTGTTGGTCTTTGTACTCATCAACGCATCCAATTCTTTCTTGTTATCAGAAGTGCGGTGGTTGTAATCATTCACCTTGGAGATGTGGATGTGGGAATCCTAGTCTTGCCCAATTATCACACCCTCTAGATACTACATCTCTGAGAAATTACTCTCTGGAGCAATTTCAACTTTTTTTTTCTAATTTTTTCTTTCCTTTGGCTCCTGTGGTAGGTTCTTTATTTGGTGCCATCTAAAAATATCAACTTTCTATCCTATGTAGTGAACAAGTTAACACCCTATCTTGAATCTGCATGCCCTAGTTTGAAACCACGTGCCCTAGCTCTTTCTCAATGTGTCTTCTTCAGTCAAACCCTTCACCAATGGGGATGCAAGCTTCTTTTGTGCACAAATCCACTCTCCACATCTAGTTTCACACTCTTCATACCTCAATACTCTTCGCTAGGCTCGGTCGCACTTAGCTCATTCAAATTCTTGTGATCAAAATGGTAAAAATGAACTCACATCACATCCTTATATATATTTTCAAAAAGTTAGTGCATTTATTTCTCCTTCACCTACCAAGAATCCTCTCACTAATTGACCATTTTCACACTTTCCGCATGGTACATATTCATGCCCAAGCTATAACCTTCTAGAACACATTCCTAACTTCTATCCATGGAATTCTCTTCATTGCGATTCCATGCACCCAAGTACCTCGCCATTGTGCCTTCCCTTGGTAGTCTCCATGGCCTCTGCTTACCTTGCGTTATACTTGTTCCTTCATTTATCTCCATCTATGGTCCTTATTTGGAAGAAATCTCCTTTGTAACAATTCTTTAAACTTGAATAACACATGTAGCAGTTTGTTCATTTATGTGTACCCATTTGTCAGTAGCCACTCCATACAACTAGTATGTGCAGTCCTCTACGCATAAAAATTCTTGAAATAATAATTAGCTTCCAGCACACAAATGCATTTATTACACAAAACACCAACTAAAATGACAAATCATAGTGACGAAGAAGGAAATACATTAAGGGAATACATAAATGAAAACCTAATCTAAATGGAAAAATTTACTTATTACAAACACCAAGAAGAATTATTTATAGTATTGCTTTAGCCTACTCCCATTGAAGTAACCGGGTCACCGTATTCCATCAAGAACCTCTAACTAGCGAGAATTTTTTTCAAGTATGTGAGTGATAACATATGGTCCTAGCCAATGTACTTTAAGTTTTCCTGGATGGTGCTGAAACTTAGAATCATAAAGGAGCACCATATGTCCAATATCAAACTTTTTTTCCCTGATGTGCCTATCATGCCATGCTTTCTGATTGGCCTTTTTCTTGTTTCTAAATCCATCATGCTAGTGCTCTTCGCTTATCCAACTTGATCAACTTTTCAATTTGTTCTTCTAATGCTTGCTCATCAGCTAGACCTCCACTGCATGTAATACGCAAAGAAGGTAACATGAATTCCATAAAAGAACTACTTCTACACCAAAAACTAACTAAAATGGTGTGGCCTTGTTCAATATTTTGTATGTTGTTCGAGACACCCAAAGTATGGAATTTTTTTATGATTCCAATCTTTCCTTCCAACATCATAATTTTTTTTCAATGTTAAGCTCAAAATTTTGTTGAAGGCCTCGGCAGTCCCATTTTCCTAAGGATGATAGGGTGTATACTTATGGTGTGTAATCATAAATTCATCCAACAATATCCTGACTGTCTCATTCAAAAAATGTGTGCCCCTATCACTTGTCAAACTTAGTGGGAATCCATACCTTGTAAGAATATTTTCCCATAAAAACCTGGCTGGTGTAGCTGGTGTATAATCCTTGGTAGGTGCTACTTTGCCCACCTTATGAGATAATTTGTGGAAGTGATGATGTAGCACGATCCAGTCTTACGTATGGCTGGAAAAATAGGACCCACAAAGTCTATAGCCCATTTTTCAAATGGTTATGCACTAGGAATAGGTCATAAAGGCATTTCATCTCTTTGCCCTAGTTTTCCAAGGTGCTAATAGTGATCACATGCCTTGCAATACACCTTACAATTCTTATACAAGGTCTCCCACCACAATCCAATGAGTAGAATTTTGCACATAGTGACATCACCTACATACTGCCCACCTGTAATACCACCATGAGACTCTTCCATGATATCTATGCGCTCATGCTCTAATACACATTAGCGCAATACTTCATCTCGACATAACTTGTATAGGTCACCAATGATCAACATAAAAGGTGCTACATGAATTGCAAGTTTCTTCTTCTCTAAGCCTTTTAGTCCTTTTGGTGCCACACATGTGCATAGAAAAACAACAATATCCTCCAAGTCTGAAGGTGCACGATGTAATATGTATAACTGTGCATCTGACATTGTATCTTCAATAGTTTGCTTGTCTTCCCCTGACTGTATCCTTGATAAATGGTCTAGGCCAAAATTACTTTTCCCTAGTTTTACCACAATTGTGAAATTATATTCTTGGAATAAAAACACCCATCGACATATGCACCCCTGTAAAATGGGCTTGTTTACCAAGTACTTCAATGCTATGTGATCAGTGTAAATTAAAAATGGTGTTGCTAAAAGGTATTTTCTAAATTTATGTAGTGTATAGATCATGGATAAGGCTTCGGGATCAGTAGTTGTATAATTCTACTCTGCAGGGGTCAACTTTCTACTAGAAAAACATATAGGATGATCTATAATTCCTTCTCCTAGCTGATCCAGAAGCATCCTCATGTAGATGTGTCATCCCGTAAAATTGACACGGGCAATTTTGCGGGTAACCCAATGAAAATTTTGTTCTGGTCCCTCGTCAGGGACCCCTTTGTGTTCAGAATGTTGCGAATTCCTTTCCTGGGAAATCTAGTTTTCCGACTTAGCAATTTTTGGTCCTTTCTGGTTGGGGCGCACCTTATGTCTGTGTAACACAGAGTAACTATGTACCCTCTTCATTTCCTTTGGCGCATCCGTTCGAAGTGTCAAAACACATTTTGGTGCGCCTCCCCATGTTGCGCCTTTCTTGCATGCGCCAAGGCGCATGCGCCTTCATGTCAATAACATTTTTATTGCGCCACGTTTTGGTGCGCCAAAGGCGCACATGTATTTTCATGTTGAAAGTATTTTTGCTGCACCTAAGGTGCACACGTAACAACGTGTTAACACACGTTTCGTGTGTGCACCAAAGGGTGCAAGGTTTGAAGTGTCGACAGGTGTTTTGATGTGCCTCTTCAAAAAGTGGTTGGCACATTTATTGCACCTTTGCCTATATATAGGCGCATCCTCCCTGTCACTTTCACAATTAAAAAAACACGTGATAGATTTTATTCCTCTACACCTGTCAGCTCACCTGTCGTCCTTGTATCATTCTCGTGGACCCCGCTTCGTCTCTCGTGTTATATATATCCCAAGTAGGTGGTCTTTTTCCTCATGTGATTTTCTTTGCTGGTTGTTGTTTGTTTGTGTAGTCAGTGGCATAAATTTGTCAAAACCCTCTTTTTTTGTCTTGGCTATCTTTCTCCCATGCTCTCCCTCCTCTTTCCAAATCTGCTAGTAAGGAGAGACTCTACCTTAGAAAAATCACTTGGCTCTTTTCGTTGTGCCCTCTTCACCATCCTATAAACCCTACAGAATAGGCTTAACACCCATCACAAATCTATCCAGAGATAGAACCAAGACTTCAAGACGTTGGTCCAAAACTGTGTTTTTCTACACTTTGGCGCAATTGCCACCCTTGCAACAAAAAGCACAGTCACGCCAATGGCGCACCTAACTCACTTGCAACACCCATGATAACCCTGCGCCCTCTTGGCGTACCGAACTCCTATGTAACATTGCAAAAACTTACGCAATTGGCGCACCCTGCATCCATGCAACACCAACCTTACTTACGCCAAGTATAAAACTATGTTAAATGATGCGTAGGCGCATCCCCTATTACAGTAACACATTGCCATGCAAACCTTTCATGCACCGCACCAAGTTCCCCTATTGTGCACAAAAAGATGATGTTACACACACTAAACCTGGATGCCCTTTAGCGCATCTTGTACCTGTGTAACATGAAAAATATCTAATCCCGTTATAAAACACATGTAAATGGTCACAAGCGCACTTCTGCTTGAAACAACAAAAATGTCATGTGCAGTATCCATGTGCCTTGTGCCCTTTGGCGCTGATTTTTCCCTTGTAACACCCTTTTTCTATGCGCCATATTATTTAACCCTGCAGTCACTGCAGTGTTCATGTCGCCCTGCGCCCTGATGCCTTAAAATTGCTAAATCTTCCTTCTGTCAATGCTTTAATGGGAGATCAAATAGATAACATGACTCTTCTGCGTTGGGTTTCGCTTCTCCTTCTTGCATATCAGCAATTGAGTTCATGAACTATATATGTCTACATCAAGCAAGAGACCAACCAAGTCTAAGGGCAAAGCCAAACTTACAGAGGAAGAGATGAAGTATAAATATCAGAGGGTCAGGATGCCCGAATCCCAGGAAGAATGTGACCTAGACATAAGAGACTCTGTGCTCGGCCACATTGATATGGAAGATTTTTGGGCTAGAACCATGAGGGTCACAAGAAGTCCCTATATGGACAAACTGGTAGGCAGTGGCCTACATTTTGCTGGGGGGATCCCAGTCAGTGCAGTGAATAACAAATTCATGATGGTAGTGGCCCGCTACTACAACAAAGACATGAGGTGCATCCTGAATGAGAAGGGCGAGGTCATGATCAACCTCACTACCTGGCACTTTGAAATTATTCTTGGCATTCCTCACCACCAGCACTTTGTGGCCGTAAGCCAATAAGACTGCACCAAGGATTGGGAAGATAACGAAGACCAGTGTATGCAATTGATGAATGAAGTGTACCTGAAAAACAAGAAAGTGGTAACTAGATGGCCACAGGTCATTCATCGCAGTAATTTCTCTGAGGAACTAAGTGATACCATCATGTTCCTAAGCATGAGTATTTGGGCTTTCCGACGCCACTACTTTCATAAATGGATGCTTAGGTACCTGGAGACAATGAACAAGAATGTGCCAGATCAATGCTTCAAGTGGGTGGAGATCATAAGCAACACTATATCCGAGCAGCTCCAACAACTCACCACAACGGGGAGGTTCTACATGAACTCCTACGTAGTTTATGTTGTAGCCTCGGAGAGGGATTATCCAGCGTTGATACGATGTGGAGTTTGGCCCCAAGTGAAAATATATGAATACTACCTAGAACTAAAGCTAGAAAATAGTATTTCACAGTTTACAAAGATCAACGATGCTTTCTTCTATGGCATCGTCTGCCTTTTGAGGCCAAACATGACTCACGCTCATACGACCAAGAGCATTGTTGCAGCAACGGAGAAGTGGGGGGCCTTATTCACGTAATTCCCCACCTTCACCTATCTAAGGGCAGCCAACTTCTTGGGGGAACCCACCAAATCGCCAAGATATGCTAGCCCCAAGCTGATCCTGTTGGAGCTATCTAGACAGCTCATAACCTACCACGAAAAGTGCATGAAGAGAAAGAAGGGTGGAACTCCTTTCCCCCTCACAGGGGGAAGGTACACTTGTCTTTCCCACCACAAATTCTGGGAGATGTTTACAGAGCTGGAACTGCTCAATATAAAGCAAAAAATTCCCAGAAAGGCCCACTTTCAACCCAAGGAATTACCTTCCTAGGGCCAAACTCGATACAATCCACATTCCACAGATCGAGAAAATTTATATTGACCTATATCATGAGGTCAAGCTCAGAAGGAAGGATCACTCCTGCTTGGCTTTGGCTGAAATCATTCAGTATCGCGTGGCCATTGTCCCAAAGGGTTATCAAACTACTGATCAAGAAGTTGATCAGGTATATCTTGACATGGATGGGGACAACTAGCCGTTTGCTGTAATTGACAGAACTAAGGCACCCCAAACCATTGAAGAAAGGGTTAAAGAAACTCTGTAGAGAACAGAGCACTGGTGCAGGATGAATGGCCTCATCTACCTCGGAGTTGATTTTGCCACATCTCCATTGGGAAACGCACCTTCCAGACCAAAACATCTGCCAAAGAGTAGAGGTAAAGACAAGGAGGGCGAGTCAAGCTCTGCCTAAGAAGAGGCTCCTGAGAGTCCCCCTTCCACCACGCGAGAATAGAATTGTAACTCTGGCTTCTCCAGAGAAAGAAGTGGCCGAAGATGTTCCAATGGGCACATCCACTCAGGATGTTACCAATACTGCAACTATTGAGGTCCCTTCTATCCCTTCTCCCTCTCTCCTCCTTCCCCTCCTCGCAGTGACACAAGCGACCATTCCTTTGGTTCGTATCCTCTCCCCCATATTCTACTGTTCCCCCTTCCTCATCATCCATCTTCTCTTCTCTCGCGGAGCTGTCCCCCACCATTTCTTCCCTCATCTCTCAGCTCCCTTCCATTTCCATGTCTTCCTCCCCTACAGTATCTCTTCCTCCCATGAGCACTTTCTCGGCCTCCCTCTCAATGCCACCTCCAAGTGTCTCAACGCACTTTCCCTCTACTGCTGCAGTTGTTCCCTTTTCTACTTCCGGCCCTTCTCCCATAAGTCCAGCATGGATCTCTCAGCACTTGAGCCAACAAAAGAGGAAAGTTCCCATCACACCGATGGACTTCTCCTATCATCCCATCAAAGGGGGCCAAGAATCAAAAGCCTATAACCCGCTTCTCTCAGAGTGCGTCAAGAGAGAGAGTAATGGAGATAGCGTATCCCAATCCTTTAAAGGATAAGAAATGATCTATCTTTGACAGATTATACAGTGACCCAAGTCATAATGGGGACATCTTTAGAAAGCCTTCAGGGAGAGGCCCTATCTGTAGTTGACGCCCTTTGCAAGAAGCTCCAGGAAGCAAAGGAAGAAAAGAGGCTGTTAAAGGAGCAAAATAAACATCTTCTCCACGCCTTGCAGAAAATGGGTAGTGCACCTCCTACAACTGCCGCCGAAACTCCTGAGCCTCTGAGCCAGGATAAGATTAATGAATACACCAAAATCAGTGAGCAGGGTATGGCAGTTTCCACCTGGAGAAGCCAAATCCTCAAGGAAAGTGAGGGAGTAATCGCCAAGTTCACCAGATTGTATCAGAATATCAATCAGGTGAACAAAGAGCTCCAGGTGATAGCAGGACCCATCTCCAAAGAGCTGGACCATGCCAGGATGCAACATGAGACCTTTCAAAAATGCTTGACTGTTCAGTTGAAGATCTGGTCAATTTCACCATCTTCAGTCACCCGAGAGCCCTCAACAAAATCCTTTCTACTCTAGATTACCAGGTCGATCAGTTGGAGTTCGTCCTAGAAAAAATTGACAAAATCAAGGAGGAAGCCCAGGATGCAATGCATCAAATGGAGAAAATTGTCCTGAGAATGTCTCCAGGCTTGCTCACTCCTTCTTTCACCTTAAGAAAGGTTGATGAAACTATTCGGATCTTCAAGGAGATCGTTTCACAAGGGCTGGGACCAGAAGTCACTTTCGACACTGAATCCATCAACACCCTGCTGGCCTATCGTGAATTCATAAGGTACCTGATAGATGCAGAAAATGAATATTCCAAGCTCCAAGAAAAGCTCACAGATGAGTAGGAGACTTATGAGGCTATCAGTGATCGCCACAAGGATCCTTCCCAGGATCAACTTCAGCCCATGATCAGCAAGTTCATGGAATACCGTGCCCTATTCCACATCTCGTCTCCTAAGCAGCAGCAAAATTAGGATACCCCTTTTCAGCCGTGGGATGATGATGAATAGTTTCATTCTTCTCAACCTTTTCTTTGTAAACATCAACCGTATGTTGACACAAATGATGACATCATCCATGTTGAACCATGGGATGATGTCATCCACTAAGTTGTCAAAAGTCAACAAATGACTTTAGGATATTTTGTAAGATATTTTTGTAATTAAGTGGTTGGTTCATTTTTGTCTTCTCTTCTTCTCTTCTTCTATATATACTTGAATTTTTGTTGTATTCAAGGGTGGATACTTTTCAGATGAGAAATAGAAGTAAGAAGAAAAGATTTTGAATTTTTTGTAATAGAAACAAATATTAATACAATATTTAGACTTTGTGCTGAATACATGTGTTTTACATCAGACCTTTCTTATGTTAGATCTGTATGATTGTTCTGTTGAATCTACTTCTACTTTGTTGTCATTTATTCATCAGTATTGCTTTATTCATCTATGCAAGTAGGTTCGGCTCTGTATACTACCAACCCAAATCATAGACCTTCTGACCTTTCTGCTTTGGAATTCATTTCTTTTCTCCCTTCAGATCTTTCCTATCTCCCCACCTCATTTCTTTCCCTTCTTTTACAGTTGGAAATACCTCTACTGGGATGAGATCCCAACCCCTGAAGGAAAAATATTGTGAGACTTGCACAATATTACTGCTGGTAGAATAGCAGTAAACTAGTTTCACTTTGCTAACTCAAAGAGGGGCTATGCCCTACACACTATTGGCTCGTCTATCCATAGATCTGTCCACCCGACAGAATTCCTAACCAACAGTTTTTGGTGACTCCGCTGGGGATCGAACAAACCTAACAGATCTATGGTAGTGGTATGTTTTAAAATCAAGACAGAAAGTCAAAAATCACTACTTGTTTACAAATTTTAACTTTTTGTCTGACATCCAAAATTTTTGCAAAAAATGCTCCAAACTGAAAATTTTCTTCAGAGATCCATAGATCTGGGCTAGATAGAGATCTTTAGTTCACTGATTTTTTTACAAAAGTCCATATTTTTTCATAGATCTGAGTTTCTAACAGTTTACCAAAATTTTCAAACTCTTTGAAAAGTCAACTCTAGATCTGAAAATCAGCTTACTAAGTTTTGCAATCATTTTATCCTTGTTAATAAAACAATAAACCACAATCGGTTTTCAAGGAAAGGATAAAATTTAAATAATCAAAAAGAGTTCTTAAATCTGCTCCAAAAATTACAGATCTAGAAGGTACACTGGCGAGTGAACCATTTACTTGTAGTAGGAGAGCTTGTGGGGAAGTTGATCTTACTTTTGATCTACTGCAAAGAAATAACTTCAGTATTACACCAACACACTTCTCGTCACTGAGCTCAGCTGACCAATTGTCCAGGAGTGTCTCACCTCCACGAAGGAAGCATCTCTCACCGGGAACATCTACATCACTTTGCAGTGCCTTGCTGCTCAGTGGAACTGTGCTTCCAACCCACATTATTTTTCCGGCCATCCAAATGGCAGTACCATGGGGAAATTCTATGGGCCCACTTGCTTTACCACATCCTGTTCATGCGCTCCCTCATGGAAACCGAAAGAATTTTCCTAAATTTGATGGTAACGAGAACCAAAGCACAAATTCACACATATCCACGTTCATCATGTCATGCAGTATCCTAGATGTGACCCATGAAGATGTGTCAGTTCACCTTTTTCTGGAAACTTTGTAAGGGCCCACAATAGAATGGTTTCAGCATTTGCCGGCTAGATCTATTACTAGTTGGGCCACCTTACGGGCTACATTTGAAGATAGGTATAAGCCTTTCAAAGATGCATTTGCATTACTGTCAAAGATCACTCACCTAAAGAAGGATGTCAATGAAACTATGCATGACTTCATCACCCGTTTCAATTCATTGATCAACCGTGTTCCACCTACCATGCTTCCAACACTGGAAAATCAGAAGTGTTTCTTCGTAAATGCTATGATCTTGAAATTAAGTTTCTTAATCCTGCAAGAACAAGTAGCTACTTTGATTCTCGCCCAGGATGCTGCCATCCGAATCAAAGATAACTTGGTAATATTTGTTGAATTAAAAAGAGAATTGTCCAAGCTTAAAGTTTCGAGCTCTTCTCCCACCACTTCATCGGATCCGACATTTCAAAATATGGCGAATGACTTGCTCGCATTAAAGAAGCAGTTAGCCCAGGCTTCCCCCAGTTCCCCATACCGGGATATTCCATGAAGAACTTTCACTTCCAATAGCATCCCGCATAGGCTGCATTTTCCTGCAACTGCTCCACGGTTGGCGCTTGAGGCTCCTCCGGTCAACGCTTTAGTCGAAATCAAAGAAGAAGAGCAAAATTATGAAGAACCTTCGTCTCAGGGCGAAGATGATCAAGATGTCAGTGAACCGATTGGTGACTCTACTATCGGGTATATGGAATTTGACGAGGGGGAATCTGATGAAGAAGAAGGTACCCAAGGGTATGCAAGCGGACAGTCATATGCTGTGTTCACCCGCACGTAAGGAAAGGAAGCAGAGGTTGCTACCAGGATCTAGAAAGAAAAGGCCGTGTCAAGCACACCTGCAACCATCACTAAAAAAGGTAGTCCCCTTCCGGCTCAACCTGTTATTAGATCTTTTTCAAAAAATCCTTTTCAGTCCTCTCAGGCTCCTATCAAGGCTAGTGATCCTACCCTACCATTGCAAAATGAGGGACCCATTCCTTCATCAACACAACCCTTGGCCACGTTTGACATAATTGACCATGCTAAAAAGACCAAGATCCAAATGTCTGAAGCCGAGTATCTTAAGTCAAACCCTGAATAGCTTGTAAGGTTGACCGAATACATCCAAAGTTAGGTTGTCATAACTAATCAGGTTTCGCCAAAAGGAATCCTTTCCACCCCTCCATCCCGCATAAATGCTGCCTCAACTTCCGCATTAGGTAAGATAGAACCTTTCTACCTCTCCCTCCTAATCAATGGCCACAAACTAAGCAACTGCATAATTGATTATGGAGCTTCTGATAATGTCATGCCATCAAAAGTTTCCCATGCTCTAGGCCTCACCCTTACCAAGCCTTTTGACCGATGTTATTCCTTGGAAACCAAGCAAGTTCCACTGATCTGTCAAATCAAGGACGCGTAATTTGCGTTTGCAGCGTTCCCAGAGAAAAGGGTAAAAATGACCGTCCTTGTTGCCGATATTCCAGCAGCCTATGGAATTCTACTAGGAAGGAGTTTTTGTAGTGCAGTTGGTGGGGAGATTCATATGGACTGGTCTAAGGCTAGGATCCCCATCAAAGGTGTAATGCAAACTTTGGAGCCTGAATCGTAAAAGAAGTACTTGGTTACTAACTCCGATGACCCCAAAGCCCAAATTATCTTCGAATCATCAGGGATGGGGAACTATTTCTTGTCAATCAAGTTTGACAAAATAGATGTCCTCATCGAAGTAGAGGATCTTAACAAGATCTAGACTTTGTAGTTTGATGGTAGCTGCACAACTAGTGGGTGCGGCACTGGCACCATACTAATATCTCCCAAAGAGGAGATTATTCCTCTCTCTTTCAAGTTACAATTTTTCAACACAAATAATACTGCCGAGTATGAATCTCTGCTACTTGGCATGTAAGCTACAAAGGAAAGAGGAATCAAGAATCTGAAAGTACAGGGTGATGTAGAGCTGGTCGTAAATCAAGTTAAAGGATATACCAAGTGAAGAATGAAAGGCTCAGGCATTACCGCAACGCGATGTGGGATAACATCAAGGAGTTTAATGATTTTTCAATAAAAGCCATCCCAAGAGCTCAGAATGACATGGCCGATTCATTGGCCATTTCAGCATCCCTCATGCTCCCTCACCCAGGTTTTAAAACAGACAAATATACCATTGAGGTGGTTTTCTGCCCAAGCGTGCTGGATAATTCTCAGCAGTGGCAAGTATTCAACGATGACAATCAACTCATTGCCTTTCTCGAAAATGTGGAAATTTTTTAGTGAACTTCATTTTGAAGGATCCACTTCTACATGCCGCGAATTAGTTACCGATCAAAACGAAGAATCAAAAGGAAGCGACGGCATATGTCAGCTCAAAGGAAATAAAATTCCAAAAGGTTTGGTTTCTCTAGAGCATTTGTTCGATAGGCATGATCATTTTGTAAAAAAGAAAAGGCGAGATGATCCTGGCTCCTCCCCAGAAACCGAACCAGTCAATTTAGGTTCGGTTGAACATCCGCAGTTTGTAAACATTGGAAAATGTTGCACACATGAAGAGAAGTGAAATTTTTTCAAATTGCTGAAGAAATACATGGATGTATTGGCATGGTCCTATGCCGATCTAAAGTCTTTTAAGCTGAAGGACGTCTAGCATGACATCCCGTTGAAAGAGGACTTCAAACCCTTTTGCCAGAAGTAGAGACACTATAATCCTAAGATCTTAGGTACTATCCAGGCTGCAATTTAGAAAATGTTGGACGCACGGATTATTTTTCCTATCCATCACAGTACATGGATCGCGAAAATTGTGCCAGTGCACAAGAATAATGGAAAGATATGCATATGCATGGATTTCCGTAACTTGAATCAGGCATCCTTGAAGGACAACTACCCGCTTCCCATAATGGATGAGGTTCTGCAAGTAGTAACTGGATCAGAAATGTTGTCCATGCTTGATGGTTTTTCGGGCTACAATCAGATTGAAGTCTCACCTGAAGACCAATTTAAAACAGCATTCACTACCCCCTGGGGCACATTTGCCTATAGCAGGATGCCTTTTGGCCTGACCAATGCTGGTGCCACTTTTCAGCGGGCCATGGACTTTGCGTTCAAAGGTATGATGGGGAAGGTCATCGTAGTCTACTTGGATGAATTAACTGTGTTCTCCAAACAGTGAAATGATCATTGTGATCATTTGGAGCAAGTATTGATTAGATGTCGAGAGCACAGGATCTCCCTGAATCTGAAAAAGTCTGTTTTCGGAGTCACAGAGGGAAAATTCCTGGGACATGTTGTTAGCAAAGAAGGGACAAAGATAGATACCGAAAGAGTTAAGGCTATTCAGAGCCTTACTTTACCTACCAGCAAGACCGGCGTTCACTCCTTCGGAAAAGTGAATTTTCTCAGGCGCTTTGTTCCTGACTTTGCTGAAAAGACTCGCCACATATTAGACATGATGAAAGGGTCACCAACTTTTCCGATGGAGTGAAGAAGGGAAGAAGTCGTTCGAGGAAATAAAAGCCTCCATCGCTCACGCGGCAGTCTTGGTATGTCCTGATTTCTCCAGGGATTTTATTATGTATAGCTATGCATCTGAGCACACTGTGTCGGCCATCTTAATGCAAAGGAATTTTAAAAATGTTGAATCCCCGATTGTGTTTATGAGCTCTCCCCTCAAGCCTCACGAATTAAAAATGACCGAATTGGAAAAACATGCCTTCGCCATTGTCAAGGTAGTTAAGAACTTCAAGTATTACATTCTAAACTCTCATATGGTGGTTCTAGTTCCTGACATGGCAGTAAAGTCCATCTTAACTCAATAGGAGTTAGGGAGTTTGCGAGGAAATTAGATTGTAAAAGTCCAAGAGTACGTTCTAGATATAAAACCAACCAAGTTACTAAGAGGCAAAGGCCTATGTCAACTTATGGCTGAAAACCAAGATTCAGAAGTTTCTGAGGGAAAAGATGATTGTGCCAATAGAGCACAAAGCCAGCTAGAGAAAGCCGATTCACTGCCTATGGTCCTATTTGTCACAACCAGTGACGAGTGGTATTCTGATATTGCTTTCTTCCTCACCTATGGTGAATGCCCAACTTGTCTAACTATAAAGGAGAAGCGCGTTATAAAGCTCAGAGTAGCCAGATATATCATCTGGGATGGCGGTTTATACAAATGCGGAATAGATGGTATCTTCTTGCGATGTGTTGATAAGCTACAGCAGGTGAAGTTACTTGAGAGTTTTCATGATTCGGCCTATGGTGGCCATTTCTCCTCTTTCGTGATGGTGCACAAGATCATCCGGGCCAGGTACTATTGGCCAAAGCTTTTCCAAGATACAGCCACCTGGGTAGCAAAGTGTGAGCCTTGCCAGTAATTCGTCGGCAAGCCCAAAATGGCTGCTCTTACCCTCAGGCCAGTCATCATTGACGAACCATTCAGACAACAGGGAATCAATTTTATCGGTGCACTCAATCCCCAATCGAGTGCTGGACATGGTTATGTCCTGATAGCAACAGATTACTTCATGAAATGGGTGGAAGCCATATCTGTCAAACATGCCACTTCTGAGGTTGTTTACAGTTTCATAAAAGAAAATATCATTGTTAGGTTTGGCATTCCAAACAAGATTGTTGCTGATAACGCTTCCAACTTCTCCTCACAAGAAGTTATTGGTTTTTGCTACGAGTACGGAATAACTTTGGCTCACGCCTTAGATTATTACCCTTAGGGAAATGGTCAGGTAGAATCCAGTAATAAAAACTTGTAACCATCATACGGAAACTAGTGGATGAGAATCAACGAATGTGGCATAAGTCATTATACGACGCTCTGTGGGCAGACCGCATTACTCCCAAGAGGTCTCTTGGCATGTCACCTTTTCAAGTGTTATATGGCACCGACGTTGAGCTTCCCATTTCTGCGGAACTCCCTCCTCTGCACTTGGTAAGAGCAATCAAAGATGAGACTTTCCAAAATTCCCTTGAAAAGAGGATCATGTATCTAGCAGAGCTCAAAGAAAAGAGAGTAAGAGTGGTCGATAGGATCACAAAACATCAGAATCAGGTCAAGAGATTGTTCAATAAAAAAGATAAAAAGAGAGAGTACCAGGTGGGAGACCTCATCCTTTTGTGTGACAAAAGAAGAGAGCCAAAGGGCATGCATGGAAAATTTGATTCCCTATGGAGGGGACCTTTCAAGATCAAGCAACTCAACGAAGAGAATAGTTTCTATCTCTCATATCTGGACGGAATTGAGCTCCTGCTTCCCTATAGCGGGTAGCATCTAAAAATCTTCAGGAAGTAGAGCTTGCTCTCTTCTTTGTACAGTTTGCTTCAGTCATGTTTTTTTTTGTCGTGTATTTGCTTTTGTTGGTTGTTTGTTTCCCCTTATCGGCCACCCTTGTTTTTGACTCTGTTGCCCAATGGATAGGCACATGAAGATCTAAGATTCTCTACCCCTAAGTTCCGCTTAGAGATAGTCCCCAGAAAGAGCCAGCTGTTATCCCGTAAAATTGACAAGGGAAATTTTTTTGGTAACCTAATAAAAATTTTGTTCTGGTCCCTTGTCAGGGACCCCTTTGCGTTTGGAACATTGTAAAGTCCTTTCCAGGAAAATCTAGTTTTCCAAACTTATCCATTTTTGGTCCTTTTTGGTTGGGCGCATCTTATGTCTGTGCAACACAAAGTAACTGTGCACCCCCTTCATTTCCTTTGGCGCATCCTTCGAAGTGTCGACACACATTTTGGTGCACCTCCCCGTGTTGCACCTTTCTCACATGCGCCAAGGCGCATGCGCCTTCGTGTCAATAACATTTTTGTTGCGCCACATTTTGGTGTGCCAAGGGTGCACAAATTTCTGTGTTGATAGTATTTTTACTACGCCAAGGGTGCATGTATTTACGTGTTAACATGAATTTTGGTGTGCCAAAGGGTGCAAGGTTTGAAGTGTCAACAGTCATTTTGATGCGCCTCTTCAAAAAGTGGTTGGCACATTTATTGCACCTTTGCCTATATATAGGTGCATCCGCCTTGTCACTTTCACAATTAAAAAACACGTGATAGACTTTATTCTTCTACACCTATCAGCGCACCTGTCATCCTCGTATTGCATTCATGGACCCCACTTCATTTCTCACGTTATATATTCCGGGTAGGTGGTCTTTTTCCCCCTGTATTTTGCTAGTTGTTATTTGTTTGTTTAGTTGGTGGCATAGATTTGTCAAAACCCTCTTTTGCTGTCCTGACTGTCTTTCTCCCATGCTCTCCCTCCTCTTTCCAGATCTGCTAGTAAAGAGAGCTCTGCCTCAAAAAAACACTTGGATCTTTTTGTTGTGCCCTCTTCACTATCCAAGAAACCCTGCAGAAGAGGCTTAACACCCATGCAAACCCCTCCAGAGAAAGAACCAAGGCTTAAAAGTTGGTAGACTGCACTTTTCCTCTTTGGCACAATCGCCACCCTTGCAACATAAAGCACAGTCGTGCCAATGGCACACCTAACTCACTTGCAACACACGATAACCTTGCGCCCTCTTGGCGCACCGAACTCCTATGTAACATTGAAAAAACTTACGCCATTGACGCACCCTGCATCCATGCAACACCAACCTTACTTGCACCAAGTATAAACCTATGTTAAATGATGCAGGCACATCCCCTATTACAGTAACACATTACCATGCAAACCTTTCATCTGCCGCACCAAGTTCCCCTGTTGCACATGAAAAGATGATGTTACACACACTAAACCTATGCCCTTTGGCGCATCCTGTACCCATGTAACATGAAAAATATCTGCATCCGTTATAAAATGCATGTAAATGGCACAGGTGCACTTCCACTTGCAACAACAAAAATGTCATGTGCAGCATCCATGCGCCTTGTGCCCTTTGGTGCTGATTTATCTCTTGTAACACCCCTTTTCATTGCACCATTCTATTTAACCCTGCAGTCTGCAGTGTTCATGCACCCTGCGCCCTGATGCCTTAAAATTTCTAACTCTTCCTTCTGTCAATGCTTTAATGGGAGATAAAAAAGCTAACATGAATCTTCTACGTTGGGTTTCACTTCTTCTTGTAGATCAACAACTGAGTTTAGAACTACATATGTCTACATCAAGCAAGAGACCAACCAAGTCTAAGGGCAAAGCCAAACTTACAGAGGAAGAGATGAAGTATAAATATCAGATGGTCAGGATACCCGAATCCCAGGCAGAATGTGACCTGGACATAAGAGACTCCGAGCTCGGCCACATTGATATGGAATATTTCTAGGCCAAAACCAGGAGGGTCACAGGAAGTCCCTGGATGGACAAACTGGTAGACAGTGGCCTATATTTTGTTAGGAGGATCCCAGTCCGTGCAGTGAATAACAAATTCATGATGGTAGTGTCCCGCTGCTACAATAAAGACATGAGGTACGTCTTGAATGAGAAGGGCGAGGTCGTCATCAACCTTACTACCTGACACTTCGAAATAATGCTTGGCATTCCTCACCGCCTGCACTTTGTGGCCATAAGCCAAGAAGACTGCACCAAGACTTGGGAAGACAACGAAGACCAGTGTATGTAATTGATGAATGACGTGTACCTAAAAAACAAGAAGGTGGTAACCAGATGGCCACAGGTCATCCATCACAGTTATTTCTTCGAGGAACTAAGTGATACCATCAAGTTCCTAAGATGAGTATTTGGGCTTCCTGACGCCCACTACTTTCATAAATGGATGCTTAAGTACCTGGAGACAATGAATAATAATGTGCTAGATCAACGCTTCGAGTGGGCGGAGATCATAAGCAGCACTATATATGAGGAGCTCCAATAACTCACCACAACGGGGAGGTTCTACATGAACTCCTACGTAGTTTATGCTGCAGCCCCAGAAAGAGATCAGCTGGTGTTGATGTGGTGCGGGGTTTGGCCCCAAGTGAAAATATATGAATACTACCAAGAACTAAAGCTGGAAAACAACATTTCATAGTTTACAAAGATCAGCGATGGTTTCTTCTATGACATCTTCTACCTTTTGAGGCCAAACATGACTCACGGTCGTATGACCAAGAGCATTGTTGGAGCAACAGAGAAGTGGGGGGCCTTATTCACGTAATTCCCCACCTTCACCTATCTAAGGGCAGCCAACTTCTTGGGGGAACCCAAAAAATTGCCAAGATATGCCGGCCCCAAGCTGATCCTTTTGGAGCTATCAAGAAAGCTCATAACCTACCACGAAAAGTGCTTAAAGAGAAAGAAGGGTGGAACTCCTTTCCCCCTCACAGTGGGCAGGTACACTTTTCTTTCCCACCATAAATCCCGAGAGATGTTTGTAGAGTTGGAACTGCTCAATCTATAGCATAACTTCTTGGCAAGGCCCACTTTCAACCCTAGGAATTGCCTTCCTAGGGAAAAACTCAATCCAATCCACATTCCACAGATTGAGGATATTTAAATCAACCTCTATCATGAGGTCGAGCTCAGAAGGAAAGATCATTCCCACTTGGCTTTGGCTGAAATCATTCAGTATGGCGTGGCCATCATCCCAAAGGGTTATTAAACTACTGATCAATAATTTGATTAGGTATATCTTGACACAGATGGGGACAACTAGCCGTTTGCTGTAATTGACAGAACTAAAGCACCTCAAACCATTGAAGAAATGGTTAAAGAAACTCTGCGGAGAACAGAGCACTGGTGCAGGATGAATGGCCTCATCTACCTCAAAGTTTATTTCACCACATCTCCATTGGGAAATGCACCTTCTAGACCAAAACATCTGCCAAAGAGTAGAGGTAAAGAAAAGGAGGGTGAGTAAAGCTCTACCCAAGAAGAGACTCCTGAGAGTCCCCCTTCTGCCGCGCGAGAACGAGTTGTAACTCTAGCTTCTCCAGAGAAAGAAGCGGCCGAAGATGTTCTGATGGGCACATCCACTCAGGATGTTGCCACTACTGCAACTGTTGAGGTCCCTTCTATCTCTTCTCCCTCTCCTCCTTCCCTTCCTCGAGCGACCCAAGTGACCATTCCTTTGGTTGTATCCTCTCCCCCATCTTCTACTGTTCCCCCTTCCTCATCATCCATCTTCTCTTCTCTCGCAGAGCTGTCCCCCACCATTTCTTCCCTCATCTCTCAGCTCCGTTCCATTTCCATGTCTTCCTCCCCTGCAGTATCTCTTCCTTCCGTGAGAAATTTCTCGGCCTCCCTCTTAATGCCGCATCCAAATGTCTCAACGCATTTTCCTTCTACTACTGTAGCTGCTCCCTTTTCTATTTCTGGCCCCTCTCCCATAAGTCCAGCATGGATCTCTCAGGACCTGAGCCAACAAAAGAGGAAAGTTCCCATCGCACCGATGGACTTCTCTGTCATCCCATCAAAAGGGGCTAAGAAGCAAAAGCCTATAACCCACTTCTCTCAGAGTGCGTCAGGAGAGAGAGTAATGGAGATAGCGTATCCCAATCCTTTAAAGGATAAAAAGGATCTGTCTTCGAAAGATTATACAGTGACCCAAGTCATAATGGGGCCATCTTTAGAAAGCCTTCAAGGAGAGGCCCTATCTGTAGTTGACGCCCTTTACAAGAAGCTCTAGGAAGAAAAGGAAGAAAAGAGGCTGTTAAAGGAGAAAAATAAACATCTTCTCCACGCCTTGCAGAAAATGGGTAGTGCACCTCCTACAACTGCTACCGAAACTCCTGAGCCTCTGAGCCAGGATAAGATTAATGAATATGCCAAAATTGGCGAGCAGGGTATGGTAGTTTCTACCTGGAGAAGCCAAATCCTCAAGGAAAGTGAGGGAGTAATCGCCAAGTTCACCAGATTGTATCAGAATATCAATCGGGTGAACAAAGAGCTCCAGGTGATAGCAGGACCCATCTCCGAAGAGTTGGACCATGCATAGGATGCAGCACGAGACCTTTCAGAAAATGCTTGACTATTCAGTCAAAAGATCTGGTCAAGTACGGTGTCTTTGGCCACCCTAGAGCCCTCAACAAAATCCTTTCTACTCTAGATTACTAGGTTGATCAGTTGGAGTTTTTCCTAGAAAAATTTGACAAAATCAAGGAGGAAGCCCTGGATGCAATACATCAAATGGAGCAAATTGTCCTGAGAATGTCTTCGGGCTTGCTCACTCCTTCTTTCACCTTAAGAAAGGTTGATGAAACTATTCGGATCTTCAAGGAGATCATTTCGCAAGGGCTGGGACCAGAAGTCAGTTTCGATGCCGAATCCATCAATAACCTGCTGGCCTGTCATGACTTCATAGGGTGGTTGATAGATGTAGAAAATGAATATTCCAAGCTCCCAGAAAAGCTCACAGACGAGTGGGAGACTTACGAGGCTATCAGTGATTGCCACAAGGATCCTTCCCAGGATCAACTTCAGCCCATGATCAGCAAGTTCATGGAATACCATGCCCAGCTCCACATCTCGTCTCCTGAGTAGCAGCAAAAGCAGGATACCCCTTTTCAGCCGTGGGATGACGATGAATAGTTTCATTCTTCTCGACCTTTTATTTGTAAACATCTAAAGTATTTTGACACAAATTATGACATCATCCATGTTGCACCATGGGATGATGTCATCCACCAAGTTGTCAAAAGTCAACAAATGACTTTAGGATATTTTGTAAGATATTTTTGTAATTAAGTGGTCGGTTCGTTTTTGTCTTCTCTTCTTCTCTTCTTCTATATATACTTGAACTTTTGTTGTATTCAAGGGTGGATACTTTTTAGATGAGAAATAGAAGTGAGAAGAAAAGATTTTGAACTTTTTGTAACAGAAAGAAATATTAATACAATATTTAGACTTTGTGCTGAATACATGTGTTTTACATCAGACCTTTCTTATGTTAGATCTGTATGATTGTTCTATTGAATCTACTTCTACTTTTTTGTCATTTATTCATTAGTATTGCTTTATTCATCTATGCAAGTAGGTTCGGCTCTGTATACTACCAACCCAAATCATAGACCTTCTGACCTTTTTGCTTTGGAATTCATTTCTTTTCTCCCTTCAGATCTTTCCTATCTCCCCACCTCGTTTCCTTACCTTGTTTTACAGTTGGAAATACCTCTACTGGGATGAGATCCCAACCCCTGAAGGTAGAATATTGTGAGACTTGCACAAGATTCTTGCTGGTAGAATAGTAATAAACCAGTTTCACTTTGCTGAATCAAAGAGGGGCTATGGCCTGCACACTGTTGGCTCATCTGTCCATAGATCTGTCCACCCGACAGATTTCTTAACCAACAAGATTAAATGGTTAGTCCTATTAGGGAAAGTGCAGAATAGGCACTGTAGTAAGTCTCTCCTTCAATGTCTCGATTGAATTCTATTGTGGTTCCCCCCAATAAAATGTCCCTTTTCCTTTTAGTAACTTTTCCAAGGTGTGGAAACCTTAGCATACCCTTTGATAAATTTTCTATAATACCCAGTGTGACCTAAGAATCCACGCACCTCACTTTGACTGGTAAGCTCTTCCAGGCTTATAATAACTACAACCTTAGCTGAATCGACCAACAAACCTTCCTTGCAGATGATGTGCTGTAACAAAGTGCCAAATGGTGTAGTAAATTCACACTTCGTGATGTTCAAATAAATGCTTAGCTGTCTACATATTTCAAACATTAAGCATAAATTGTCACAATTATCTTTTACAAGTCCATACCCCATCCAATCATCCAAGTAAACTTGAAAAAAATTGTGGATGATATCTTGGAATGCTTTAATAACTATGTGTGAAAATACAACAGGTGCATTTTTCAAACCAAACGACATCACAATATATGCAAAAATTCCCCACTCAATGGTGAAGTTTGTTTTCTCTTGATCCTCCTACGCAATCCTGACATGATGATACCTAAAGAATTCATCCATAAAAGAATAGATTTTGCATCCTGCAACGCCTTATAATATATCCTCTGTGAAAGGTGTAGGAAAATGATCAATTACACATGCATCATTCAGTTCTCTGTAATCCACAAAAATTTGAATCTGACTGTATTTCTTTATACTGATAACCATGGGGTTAGCCCACTCTGATTCTTCTAGGGGATTGATGATTACAGACTTCAACATTTTTTCAATTTTCTCTTTGACCTTTACACGTAAGTTTGGGGTTCATACTGTAGGGTCTCTTCTTGACTGGGTGCACATCTTTTGTAAACTTGATCTTCACCTCTCCTAATGATTCATGCTTTCCTTTTAATTCATGGTAGACACTAGGAAATAAGTCCTGAAAGTCTCGTAGTAACTCTATGATTTTTTCCACTTCAGAGTCAGACCAATAATCCTCAATTGTGACCTCTTTAGGTTTAGTATATGTGCCAATATTCCCTTTCTTGGTCTTCATAGGTTCATGATATGCACACATGTTCTTATCTGCACTGTCCAAAACTTCACGTGTCCCCATCAAATGATTGACATCCATATTTTCTACTTCTTCATCATCCACCATGTAGACCATATTTCCTTTTTCTTTCTCAAATCATGTTTTCTTAAGTAACATGGCATCTATCTCTTCTTATTCATCAAAATATGCTCCTAAGTGTATCTCACCAAATAAATCCTAAATGAGTTCTTCCACCTTAGCACTATCTTCCATATTTAAGCACTTTATAACCCTTAATGCCTCTTCTACTAGGGGTTTAATAGAGAAGTATTCAAAATTATGGATCATTCATGCAATCAAATCCTGCCAATTTCTAGTCTCTCTATGTAGCTCCACATATATATACAAGGCATGTGCACAACCTTGTAAGGTGGTATAAAATTTTTACACCCAGAATGAAGGTGGTAAAGCTTCCTGCCTCTCTGTATAGATTCTCTCACACTGCTGAACGTGGTGCTAAACATGTTGATTACCATGATAAGTTCAAATTTGAGTAGGTGCATTGCTTATGAAAAACTAAGTTTTTAGAACGATGTTGACCTCATTCCATTCTATAATATTATCTCTGTGAACCACCCACTAGCGTGCTTCTATCCCGTATAAGGTATATGCTAACATATTTATTCTCTCAACTTAGTCTATCCACTGCTACTCCATGGCTTGCAAGAAGACTGTAGGGTCTTCTTCTCTAGTGTACCGAGGTATAGGGTTGTTACCTATTCTCCTAACACAATGGGGTTTGTTGTTCAGTGTAAATGTGCTCCTTACTTTGTGCCCTACCAACTCATAAGTACCATGAGCCCAATTATCGTAAGAAATACTCGTAGTGTCACTAATAGATTATGCATCTTCCCACTAAAGGATTCCTTCCTTAGATGGCTCAAGGACCTCTGGGTCTCAAATGGGGCATACATAAATCCTATTCAAATCTTCCTCACTCAAAGGCTCAACATAGGGCACAAATTTTCCATATGTTAAAGGGATAATAACTCTTTCCTTCTTGTTATCAAAACTAATATATCCCTTGTTGAACTGAGGATCAACATTATTTGCATAACACCAAGGGCATCCAAATAGATCTGGGAAAATGTATACTTCTGCAAGTGCTAAAACCTCAAATTCCCCAGTGAACATGGACCCTTCTATAGTAATGGATGCATCTTTTAAAACTCCAATAGGAGTGGCCTTAGTTTGGTTAGCCATAAATAATACATTAGAAGATGGCTACAATTTATTTCTCCCCATTTGTACCCATCCACCTAAAGTGAGCACATTTAATTTTGCACCTGTGTTAATCAATATATTACTTAAGAGCCATCCATCCACAACAACATTCAGAGTGATCTCCTTGTCATAGTCTATGCTATCAGGGGGAAGATTTACATGCATGATCTACTGTCCACTCTTAGTACCTATGTGTAGAGTGTTTCCCTTCATCTAATTCCCTAAAAACAAAATGATAATCTCCTAGCACAACATTTTTCACACTTCCCTTAAGTTATCAATATTAGATGGGACCTTCTCTGCTTCCTTGTTCTGTTCCATCTTCTGTGATTTCTCTTTTAAACACTGTATTTCACCCTAAAGATTTTTAAGGACCTCCATAGTCTCTCGATAAACCTCCTTCTGATGGGAAGGATCTAGGTACCGGGAATGTAAAACCTCATCTTTAGTGATTTTAGGATTCTACTGTAATGCCTCTCTAGCGTGCGTAGATTCAGTATGGGTAGTGATCTATACAGGTAATACCTTGGGTTCCGGTTCTAACTTGGGTGTCCACTGATTTCCCACAGTGAGTTGTATCCTAACCATCCATGCACCTTTTTTTCTTGTTTATATTGCTTACTAAGATGATCATATAAGTTTAGGCATTCCTCATAACTTTGATTCTTTCCATAGAAAGAACATGTAATATTCTAGGGACATTCACTCCTGTAGTGGTTAGGATATTAGCATGTAAAGCACATCCCGTGAGGAAACTTTCCTCATCCACCACCACGGCCTCGAGCTCCGAATCCGCTATGGTATCCTCAACCTCTTCCACATCTTCCATCATAGCACCCCTCATTATGATCATAATATGCTTGATTTTGATTCTGATATTGATGCTCACCTTTACCCTTAAGAGTTATTTGATACTCCTATCTATCACACACCAATATCTATTTCATCATGGATATGACTAATCAACCTACAGTCCTTTGTATTGTGAGTCATGGACTAGAAAATATCACGATAATAGGATACATTCTTCCTTATCGTGCATAGTAATAATGGGCAATGAATGACGTCATGGTTTAGGTGACATATCTCATAGTGTAAAAATAATGAATGTACTATTCTACGGGGACAACTATCTTTGATGTGACCCTCCACTTCACAATTTGTACACCAAATCCCAATGCACATCTCATGTGTCAAATTTTCCAATATTTTCTCCAACTGTTTTACCATGGTTGAAATATGTGCTTCCAAGAATGGGTTGACTCCACTGTCTAGACTCTTTACTACCTGAGCATGTAAATATGCTTCAAGGGCTTTGCGTGGATTAATGTATGTCTTATGTGATAGATCCCTTCTGAAATTTGTGATTAGACCTCCAACGAACCATTGTGTATGTTGGCTTGCATGAATATCATAAGAAATGTTAGATAAATGTGTTCTAAAATGGAGATCATACTCCTAGACACTTTCAAGAGGACCTTGTTTAATATCCTTGAGCGTGGCTATACTCTTTTGCTCAAATTTAGGGATGTATAAATTTTTAAGGAATGCATCTTTGAATGTTGCATAATCTACATAGGTTTGATTAGGTTCAAACTTCTTGTACCAACTATGTGCACGTCCCTACAATGTAGTTGTAAATTGACTTGTCTTGCTCTTAGAAGTAGTGATCCCTTTTATGTGCCATAGTATCTCACACATGTGCACATGTTTAGTAGCATATTTTATGCCCCTATACTATGGAAGATGAAGAGACATCTCCATGTAAATATTCTGGGTCTGGTACAGACACTGCCCACCTAATCTAGAACCCCTTGTATTACATCTACCTCTAGAACCACTAGATCCCCCAAACAAGAGCCCCCTATACCCCATGATCCTCCACTTGTAGTTAGAATTGGACCAGAATATGTCCTTCCCTCTATCAAAATAGTAGTACTGTACTTAACTCATATAGTCTGCATGGTGGTACTACTCCCAAAAGTGAGCCACTAATTTTGTGTAAATGATGTACCTGAAAAGGTACCTCCAAACAACAATGAATATGTTTTTCCTACCATCGATGTAATTGCTATGTGACTTACTCTTACTTTCCTACTACCCAAATTAGCTTGCTGATTATTGGATGTACTAAGTACTAGAAAACCAAGCACAAGGGCTAGTTTTTCAGGTAGATTCAGAAGCACACTTGCGACCAAGGTCATCTCTACTAGTGCACTCCCATGTAAGGTCGAAGATGGTTCCCTTTCATGCTTTCCCAAATGGGGGAGTTCGTGATACTCTAGATCCATGCCTCTTACGTGAGCTCTAAATGCTTTGCAAGCCATCTCTCTCCTCAATGACATCCACTCTGTAATTTCATGTTGTTTCTCTATCTCCCTCTTACATGCCTCATTGTATTTTCTCCTCCTTTCTTCTCTCTACCTCTCTCTCGCTAGGTCCACCATCTTTCACCAAACCTTCTCCTACCCCCGTGTGTGGTGGGGTTTAGTTGGCCATCATATTTTCCTCTAAGTTCAGGGTTACCATCAAAATATTAATCACCAATGGAATGCCTTGTAATTAAGTTCCCCTGGAATACCGTAAAAAATGGAACTCAGCTACCTCTGGGCAAGAATAAGTGGAAATTGAGTATTCCAGGATATAGCTGTTTAAAACACAATGGAACCAAGTATCCACAACACGTTTCCAAATCAGATCAACATCATATAAGACCTAAAATTCTCCTTGTGTGTAGACAAGTGTTTGATACCTTTTATTTCACTTAGACGCATAAGAAACTAGGCACTCGTACAGTTTTATAAGGAAAATATCAAAGAAGATCCCATAAAGATAGTCATACAGGTTATTTTCCACCCACGCACGTGCCAAAAAATCAGATCCAGTGCTGAACCTCCATGTGTACTCTTCTTCGAGATCTTTTATCTACTCCTCAACACTTGTTAGGGTCAACCAGTATGTCTTCATCACGAACCATCCTAAAAACAACCTAAAAGGAAGTCTCAACAATAGAACCAATGATGCAGCCTAGAATTTACCAAGAATAACCCAGGCACGCTGACACATCACTCATCCTAGACTGAGCACTCAACCAAAGCATGCAAAGGTACCAAACCCCTCCTTAGAGTTGCTTTTGCAGGATGTGAACATGATGAAGAGTTAATGCATTTAGATCTATAAATAGTATAATCTTTCCACAAATCATATTCTAGATCTAGATCTTAAAGAATCATGAATCAAATGATAAACATAATAAAATTATCCATGCAATAATTAGTTTTAGTCATGTTTGACACCATTATTAATCTAATACACTCCATTATTAAATACAGTAATTACAAAGAAGCTTTTTACAATAATTAGTATCATAGCTCATGCACGCATCAGTTCTGGAAGCATAACTCCATATTAGCTCACTACTACTAAACTACACAACTTACTATATATTTATAGGGGTGGGGAGTTTCCCTTCACTGCTTACATAATTCCCAAAATAGGTTGCATGTTAAAAATAGCCATGTTCCTTTACAATAATAGACACATGCAAGTGTACTAATAATAGATCTCTTCTAGTTAACTAGAAATGGTAATTCTATTATTAATTCAAACTCATGCAAAGCTCTTAGTAGAAATTTTTCCAAAAATAGCATTTGTGTACCATGTAACTTTCCATCTGGTTTTGTGCCCCGCACACTATCTCCAAAAATATCCCGTAACCATGAAAATGGATTTCCTGGATCAATCCTTGTCTTTCACGTGCGTTTCCTTATCCTTCAGCGCCTTTGAATTTTCCTTTCTACCACATGTGAATATTTTGTGCAGCTTCAACAGTTGTGAAGTCCTAGAACTAGTATCCCTGGACATATACCTCTTGTGCAAAATCCTTCATGTGTGGTCCAATCTTGTACTATCAGCTTGTTTCTATTCTTGCTACTCCAAAACATTCTCGAAGACCATAGGCATTGGTTCTTCCTGAGTGGGGGGAATAGGTGAAACTAGCCTTAATATGGCTACTATTTTCTTCTTCTTTCGAGGACCCAACATAGTGCTATGTCCTTGCTCTTAATAACCTTCCCATCTTTAAAGCACGACCTTAAGTACACATAAAAGCATGCTCATTCAATATTTCCTATGGCCATGGTCTCCAGAGCTATGTCAATATTATATGTTTCAAACATTTCTACATACGCTTCCGAACTTGTCCATACATAGGTTTTGCATAGGATATGAATATTTGCATCTACCTTATCAAGTCAAATTGAAGTTTACACGCATTATGAAACATGTTCATATAATCCTTCAAATAACAGGTAGTAACATAAAAAGGTAACTTACAACAGAGGATTTTCTCACTTGTCTTCATATAAAACCACCACAAACTAAAATGTTGGTAAATGGAAAACTCTGCTTGTCCATCTAACATAGTACAAAGTTTGAGTAGAATGTGCCACTCCCCTTCAAACACCTGGTGCAACTTCCTGAATCACTTTTACTAGCGCTCCTTGTATGTGTTTAAATTTGAGCCATCTAATGCATACTTTAAAAATTTCTTTGTCGGTGACTTGTTCTATAAGGGGAATTCACAAACATCATCCCTTGGCCCATTAGGTGCAACAACCTCACTGAATACAAGTAACAAAAGAATAATTCCTAGAGTAATTTTCTCACCTTTTCCCACCTAGATGCACACCTCAATAACTAAGTTCTCTGCAATGTATCCAATGATGTTGTAATAGGTCTTGTTGGCCATCTTGTGTGAGATATGCAATTAACATTTATTTACATCATTCCATCATTTGGAGGCACCTAACATACATCCCACTAGCCTAGTTATAACCCTTGTGGTCCGGTCATCAATATTGGTTACCTTGAATGCTCGTTCCCCATTTTTATACTTAAGCGTAGTTGTCATTACATAAATACCCTCATCATAAGGTAAGTCACTGGTAATCTCCCATCTGTAGTCGTGAAACCCTGTTACCTTTCAAACTAATTTAGCAGTAATCCACATTATTTTATCTGCAAAGTAAAATATTTCTTTGTTTACTCATGACATGAGCCAATGATGCAATTACTCAAGCTTCCCAGAGTAAGGTAACTCAAGATTATGCATGACCATTACACTTTCAAGTAATTTCTTGACAGAGTCATACAAAACCCTATTCCCATCTACCATCCTTTGATTAGTATTTCTAATGACCTTAGAGGTGATATCCTTAATGCACTTATCTATTATGTGGTTAGTGTCAGAAATATTACACTATGTTATCTTAGTTGTCCATGGTCACCCTTCAATTACTCCCTTCAGATACAACATTTCGATCAATCAATCCTCTGATGCTTTTTCGGCCTCTACCTCAATAACTGGAGCTTGTTGTCATGTCATAATTCTTTCCTCACCTAACTAGAACATTCTGTAACCTCCAAATTGTCACCTTTTACCTCTGCATACCACGAGTGTGAAATATACTCTTTGATCTATCAAACCCTAGCTATAACGTTTCCTTCCTCAAACCCTAATTACAAAAACCCTCCTCAGAACATATGCACTAATGCTTGAACCTTAATTCTGTGTCGAATGCTAATAAAAAATGTACTCTGATCATGCCTAGTTTATCAATCTTTGGATTACTATTCATTAGCTCTTCTTCACACTTTGCACTCATTAACTTCAACAATGCAAGGTAACAATGATGTTATAGACACCAATCTTATAGTGAATTTCAAATATCCTTCACATTAATTTCTCCCATCTACCACCATACCCAACATTAATTTCACATTCGCGCTTCCCCACTCTTTAGACACTAAAATTAGGTCACACTCCCCTTTTTTCCCTCAATATATAGGCACCCTTTATCACATTTACCTAGCCATGACCCCCTTCACCCCACTAATATTAATTTAATTTAATTAATGCATAATTATCACTATATTTATTATTTAAATATCTTATTTAAATAATACCCACACATACAGTTCACTTAGACACCTCACCAAGCTAACTCAACCTAAGACCTATTCTTAGCAAGTTACCATAACTAACTAAGACTTACCCAAACCCTAAAAATCAATGCCTACATTTCCTCTAACCACATTCCTGCATGCTCACAAGAGGCTCTGAGTCTAATCCGCATGATAATGAAACGAGATCCGAGAAAATTAGGAGGATCTCCCTAAGTTTAGTAAACCTAGGAAATCCCACCTTGTCTGATGTCGGTTACCCCTAACCATCACCAGTTAAGCCGGACATCCATCAGTTACCCCTTTTAACCAAAAACAACCTTATTCTCAAGGTTGGAAGTTGGAAGTTGGAAGTTAGAAAAACTTAGCAAGAAAGTTGACAAGCAAGAACACATCTCAAAGAGACAACGCAGCTTCAGAGATCCAATTCCAGTGAAAACTCACATCTAAGGAAGGATATTAAGGATATTCCCCTACACAGCCAACCCAACCATGATCTAATTGATCTAAGCAAAGAGGAGTGTGCATGCAGCCCATGCAGAAGATTTTCTCCAGTTGGTGATCACTTGCATCCTTCAAACCCATCATTAGCACCTCCATCCTTCACACATAGACCTTCAGGAATGAAATCAAAGTAAGTATAACATCATACTTTCCTAGTTATTTCATTTCATCATTATTTTATCATCCATTGTTTATCTTGCTCCCTATTGACCTTCTCCAACACTTTCACCTCCATAGACCCATTAAAATCTTGCAAAAGCCTACCCCAATCACCCAATACCTCATCCCGACTGACCAAAGTCCTTTGTGTAATCACAAAGGAGACCCAAATCTTATTCTGTGGCATTTCCAAATCTCACAATAATCGGTGTCGGTTATACCTAACCGCTATCGATCACCCCTGACCAACACCAGTCTCTATGTTTTCCCACACATCCTTAAACAGAGACCTACCCACCTAAATGTACCTCCCTCACTCACTTGTGACCTACCCAAGACCTTTATTAGACCTGCAGAGACCCAGAACCAATCATTTGACCCTTGGATTCTATTCTAGCTTATCCTATTAGATTAGATCTATTTTATTATTGTGTTTTAAAGTGAGATACCTAAATAATTTCAAAATAACAATAGGATTTACCTCGTTTACAAAAATAATTTGTTTAAAACAATGGACTAACAGCCATCTAGGAAGTACCATACTTCCTGGATCTAGCTTACACTAGGTAGTTCACTGCCCATATTGTTTAATTTCTTCTAGTGGTCTTGTTTTCATTACAGGTAGTTCCTCCTAGCCAAAAGGAAGCTCTCATGATTAGCTGTAGATTTGGAAGTCATACACGCGCAACAACCCATCAACCAACATTTGAACAGGTATTCCTCCTACACCCGTTACCCTATTTGTTTCATCAATAATTCAAAGAAATAATCTAAAAAAAAGGTGAAACATTTTGGCACGCCTGGTGGGACCCATCCGGGGTTCCTTGCATTTCATTCATTCCTAGGAAAAAATTGTGTGTTTGTTTCCCTTCTAAAAGCGTACACACTAATTTTCTTTCCTGGTAATCCACATCTCCTTTCTATTTACTCTAAAGGAAACTTTTCTTTTGGTGTAATTAAAAAGAATCATTTCTTCATGTTTTCTGCATTATAGTGAAATAGTATCCCTCTTCCTCTTCATCTTATTGTGTCATCCAATTTCACATTTTCGATTTGGGTTTAAAAACAATCACATTCCATTCTGATTTATTGCATTAGCTTAGATTAAATGAGGGCGACCTATATGCTGGAGGTCATGACCAGCTGATGGTTGACAAACGAATCATAGAAAAGAACTTCTATCCTTTTCTCTTTCTCTGAGTCTTACCAAACCACACAAAAATTCAAATACATACATTCTTAAACAACATCTTACCTAGAAGAAGCTGTAGGTGATCACATGATCACGACATAGTGGGCACCCAAATCGCTGCTCTGTCGAGTCCTACTTCAGAGTGAAGCCCGTCCCCACCATAACATACCTAAAACCTCACCCTTCAGATATCCTTCTTTGTAGGAATGCATCCTCACCAAAAACTCTATTTCACAATTCTTGTGTTAATCCCTAAATAGCATAAGCTAAATGAACATAATAGAAAAGGGCACTCTTAGGATCACATTTTCTTAGTGTATCTGTTTGGCTTGCATTTGGAGGTGAAAGATCACGTTCATCACTTTTTTGTTCATCCTTGCACGCTCCTCATCATAGCTAGTGTATTCCGGCTTCACCTAAGTGTGCTTGGGCCACATATCATCATCATTCCGTTGCTATCAAACAAAAGCTTAGGAAAATTAATCCTCGCATTGCTCTTCTCATCAAATAATAACTTCATCACCTTCTTTCTGTTTCCACATCTTATCCATTGATTATACTTGTTGGATTTATAGCATTGTCCCTATTACTAAAGCAATAGGAGGACTCCGCATTTGTATAGAATTCTGTGACCTCAACCTCGCCTGCCCAACAGACGACTTTCCCTTTCCCAGTATTTATCAACTGGTTGACCTCACCACTGGTCATGAGATGCTCTCACTCATGGATGGTTTCTCGGGTTATAACCAATTTTTTCTTGCCCCAGAAGATTAGCACAAGACCGCATTCATTACCCCTTTGGGAACCTTTTGCTATCGAGTCATGCCTTTTGGCCTTAAAAATGCTGGTGCTACATATTGGTGTGCTATGAATTACATCTTCCATGATATCATGCATCACATATTGGAAGATTACGTTGATGATCTCTTAGCCAAATCTAAACGTCGCGCCAAATAGCTCATCGTCCTCAAAACCATCTTTGACCAGCTCATTAAATATTACGTCGGCCTTCAACCTAAAAAGTGCATCTTTGCGGTTCTCTCAGGAAAGCTCTTGGGATTTATTATTTTCCTCTGTGGTATAGAAGTTAAGCCAGCTAAAGTCGAGGAAATTCTGGAAACGCCTCCACCCACTAACCTTAAACAACTCCATAGCTTGCAAGGTAAATTGTAGTCCATTTTCCGTTTCATTTCACAATTATCTAATCGGTGTCAACCATTTCATCATTCACTTAGGAAGGATGTCTCCTTTAAATGGGATGATGATTGTCACAAAGCTTTTGAGGCCCTAAAACAATACCTTCTCCAACCACCTGTACTCATTCCACTTAAAGACAATCAACCTTTTTACCTATACATATCAGCCACCGATCATTCCTTGGGATCAATGCTCACTCATCGTGATGAACAACATAGGGAGTAAACAATTTATTACATAATCCGTACTCTTTTGGACTATGAAACCCGATACAACCATTCAGAAAAGCTTTACTTAGCCTTAGTTTTCGTTGCCACCAAACTCCGCCATTACTTACTCAACCACAAAACCTATGTCGTGACCAACACTGATCCTTTACAATTCATGTACGCCAAACCTTATCAAAATCAACATGTCACGTGATGGCTTATGCTTCTAGCTAATCTTGACCTCAAATTCATTCACCAAAAGTCCATTAAGGGCCAGGATATTGCTGAACAACTAGATGACACACCTATTTTTGGGGACCAACCCTCTAATTTTGACTTTCCTGATGAATCCATTGCTAGCATTTCCCTGGACGAACCCCCTTATCAAATGACATTGTTCTTCGATGGCTCCAAATGTCAGTGTGGGGGTGGGGCTGGTGTTATCCTCATTCCTTTGGATGGATAGCCCATGCCCTTGTCTTTCAAACTAGAATTTGAATGCACTAACAATATTACCAAGTATGAATCACTCGTACTAGGTCTGTAGGGCGCCTATGCCCTAGATGTCAAATCAATCCACATCTTTGGTGATTCACAATTGGTAGTAAACCAAGTCAATGGTATGTACCAATGTCTTAACAAGATACTTCAAAAGTATAAACATCACGTAGACATACTTTTGACCACCTTTGATTATTACACCCTTCAAACCATCCCACATTCAACCAAAAAATTTACAGATACCATGGCATACTTAGCTTCCCAAATACCCACTTCCCCTATCGATTCCAAAATATTTTTCACCATACAATGCCTCCATTCACCTTGTTATTTACCTCATGATGTTTACTCAATTGGAACTGACACCCCTGTATTGAGTGACCTTTGGTATAAAAAATACTCCGACTACCTTTCCTTCTCCATCTTACCTCCTGATCTCACCCATAACGGTCAATGCACATTCCTTAAAAGGTATCCCATTTCGTTATTCTAGGGGGACTCCTCTATAAGCGTGGATTTGATAGTATTCTCTTACGATGTCTCAAAAGTTTTGAAATTCCTTATACCATTAAGGAGGTTCATGATGGCATATGTGGAGGTCACTTTAGCGGCCTTGTTGTTACTAAGCGTATTCTTCGCCTAGGTTATTATTGGATGACCCTTAACCATGATTGTTATAACTATGTCAAATGTTGTGTGAAATGTCAACAACATTTCAACCTTCATCATAAACCCAATCATGCCTTACAGGTCTCTCGTGACCTTTGGCCCTTCTCTCAATGGGGTTTGGATCTTGTCAGAGAAATCAATCATCATTCTTCCCAATGTCATCAATGGATCATAACTACTACCAAATACTACAAAAAATGGGTGGAAGCCATACTGCTCATCTCCACAAAAGCCGAGAACATATGTGAGTTAATTAACCATCACATCATTTGTCACTTTGGTGTCCCTCAATGCCTCATCACTAATAATGGAAAAAAAATTATGCAATGCCTTCGGCATTCAACTTAGTTTCTCATCACCTTATTACCCATAAACCAACGGCTAAGCCAAATCCACTAACAAAACCCTCAACAAAACCCTCAACAAAATTCTCATGAAAGTGGTTGATGATACTAGAAAGGATTGGCATACGCACATTCCTTTTTCCCTATAGCCATACTGCACTAGTATTTGCACTTCCACTGCGGCCACACCCTTTTCTCTAGTCTACGGTATAGAGGTTGTTCTGCCTCTCAAAGTCCAGATCCCCTCACTCCACATTTCTCTCCATGACATGGTTACTGATGATGAATTTCGTCAGGACCACTTAACACAACTAGAGTTATTAGATGAATGTTGTCTCAATGCTCTAGATTACCTTCAAGTTTACCAACAACGTATCAAACGTGCTTATGAAAAACATGTTCATGAATGCACCTTCCAAGTCGGTGACCTTGTCTTGAAAGAAAATCAACATGTAACCAAATCATAAAAAAGTAAACTAGGAAAATTCACTCCTAATTGGCTTGGACCATACATCATAACGCATACCTATGGATCAGGTGCCTATCGTTTGTCCTCACTTGAGGTTAAACATGAACCTGAGCCCCTTAATGCATTGCATCTTCAACCATTCTATTGTTGATTCATTGTCCTACCTCACCCTTTTTATCTTTACAGGCTCATTCCTTGAGTGCTATCCACTCCATCCACCTCCCTAACGATTAAACAAGAATCATGTGAGTACCCGTCACTTGTTATCTTCTCTTGAATATGTGTACCACGGCACTACACATAGCATGATTCTCATGGATACTTTTCATCTACCTTTAGATGAGATCCCATGGTCGTTCCACCTCACCTTTTGAACAAGAGTCCTAACCTTCACCTTGGTCTTGTCCATGATTTCAAATACCTCCAATGGGACCAAACCCCTTGAGTCAAACTTCTAATATAAAAAAATATGACTACCTCAAAAGGACATCTTCCTCTCAACAAAATTACTACTATAAATAGACTGCTCCCTCGAAGGATAGCTCTATGAAGCTTTCAAAAAAAAATAAAAATGAGAGAAATTGAAGCTTCCCGCATTGATCAGCTTCATGAAGACCTCAAGGATTACCATATTATTTATTCCATATAGACTTCTTGCATCGATCGGTCTATCACAAACACAAACAACTTTTTATTCATGGATTTTCCCATTGTGACCTCGGACCTCTTGCCCAAAATACCTGTCACTCAAAACATATATAATTAACTACCTTTCACCCACCTTAACATTTCCACTCTCATTTCCTAAATCACCGTAAGGGACATCTTGGAATTTTGACATTTAGTGATCTTGTGACTACTTTCACCATAGAACAGTTAATCGTGCAATGCCTTTCGGGTGTGGTGTTCACCACCCCCTTCAATGTATGATCTACTCAGTATGATCCTACCCAATTAGGTGGCTTTATTGCCCCCCTCTTATCCTTTAACCATCTTTGTTTACATTTTGATTACCTTATACAGGATTTGGTCCTCAACGCTTACCTTTGGGGGTAATCCTCCCCTTTCGCCATAATCACCTTCACCTACATCATTTTACCTATAATCTACCCACACCTATGACACCGAAACCCACTACATGCCTAAAAACCTACCAACTCATTTTCCTATTCTTCCCTAGCTCATGGGATAACTACATTGGCCTGAGGTCCCTTTTTTCCGGGACTATGTAGGCAGCACTCTGAGGGCATGGGGCCCTTGAAGGTTAGCTCGGCCATTCTCTACCCTAAAAAATTCATCAACCATGCCTAACTCACCATTTACCCCACATTTCACTTTGTTCCCATTTTTTAACAAAATTGGAAATCAAGCCACATGCATAACAAGTTGTTTACCATTTTATAAATTTGTTACACCTACCATCTCTCTATCATCACTATGCATAGATTATACAACATTTCACATATGACCCATAGTATCATTCATTGCAAACCATAATGAATCATGCCTAAACCAACTTGACTCAATCCATGCCTAAACCAACCTAACTCATCCATTCCTAAACCAACCTGACTCATCTATGCCTATAACCTGACTCAATCCATGCCTAACCAACCTGACTCAATCCATGCCTAAAACAACCTAACTCAACCATGCCTAAAGCAACCTGACTCAACCATGCCTAAAATAACCTAACTCAATCCATGCCTAAAGCAACCTAACTTAACCATGCCTAAACTAACTTGACTCGATCCATGTCTATAACCTAACTCGATCCATGCCTAAACTGACCTAACTCCATCATGCCTAACTCACCTAATTTCAAATAACATTACAATAACAAATTTGTATCTCATCTAACACAAGCCATAAAACCGATATCTTATAAACACATTAGCACATCACCAAATACCATGAATCTCATCATATAAATCAATAAATGTGTATCTCAAAATACATGTCTATCTCATCATGGCCATCATCTCAAAAATGTCGGCACGTAGGCTGATATACAATACAAAATGTCATCGGCACGCAAGCCGGTCTCATATATACACAAAAATGAATGAATCAATACAAAAATCTTTAGCACGTAGGCCGGTATATGCCCACAAAATAAACAAACCCACCCAAATCCAAAAATAAACACCTCTTACGCTATCTACTCTATCTAATTCACATCAAAGAGTTAGGTGCTAACCTTGTCGCACTGCCACTGTCTCAGTGGCACGTCTTGCTGTTGTGCTGGTGGTCCACCCGATCCCTCTCCCGCCTTTGCCATCACCAAATATCTACCCACACTCCAGCCAATCGAATGCCTCGCTAAGATCTTGTGGACCCGCTACTAACCAACCCAACCACCGTCAACTCACCCTACTAGCTCACTGTCCCATAACCTCCTGATGCTTTTCTCACTTTTCTCTCTTTTTTGTCCTTTCTTCACTTCATAATTCACAAAAGAATAACAAAAAACATGGATTTTTTATTTTTTTACCAAACCCGACCTAACCGATGTCGGTTCCCCTCGACCGGCATCGGTCTTGTGCCCTACCTAACCATCGCCAATTTTCCTATACTGACGTTAGTTATCCATGACTGCCATCGGTCATCCTTACCTACATATTGACCTTACTTTACCATTTTACCCTACCCTCTACCTTGCTCTTTACCCCATACCTTTCACCAACCCATTAGCTTACCTTTCCTGACCTCATAATTTCCTACCTCCATTTGTCCTCCTTTAAGGATACATTATTTTACCCTTACCTCGGCCTTACCCGTGCCATGACCTAGATATTTGGACTTGGACCTTAGCTAGTGACCTTTTGACCTCATGTGTTCGCTATACCTTGCGACACTATTACCTGTGTTGATTAACCCAATGACCTTACCTAGCCTATGGCCATGACCGTTTATCTTGACCCTACCTTTGGTGTACCAGAACATACCTAAACGTTCATGCACCTAACCTACGTTGTGTTTCCTAACCTTATCCTATACCTTGGATACTAGATTCAATTCAACCTTGTTTGGATAAACCTATCAACCTTAGACGATGTAGAGTTTTCCTGCTCTTTAACTCGGTAGCATACTGTAGTTTATACATGTGCGTGTGTTTGACTGTTGCTACCTTTGATCCTGACCCATTACCTATATTTCCCAAGTATACCTTTCACTCCTTTTTCCCTGTACCCACTTGCCTTTTCCTCATATTTACCTTTTATCAAACCACTCACCACTTGAGCCTGCTGCCTCATCAGTTCCTGGTTTGAGGAGGATCACCTTGCAACTGAATCTTATTTTTGTTAGCATCACTTACCAATACAAGCTATGCAACAAAAAGGGGCAAAATGTAGACACTAAAATTAGGTCACACTCCCCTTTTGTCCCTCGACATATAAGCACCCTTTATTACATTTACCTAGACATGACCCCCTTCACCCCACTAATATTAATTTAATTAATTTAATTAAATTAATGTATTATCCTCACTATATTTATTATTTAAATATCTTATTTAAATAACCCACACATATAGTTCACTTAGACACTTCACCAAGCTAACTCAACCTAAGACCTATTATTATCAAGTTACCATAACTAACTAAGACTTACCCAAACCCTAAAAATCAATGCCTACATTCCCTCTAACCACATTCCTTCATACTCACAAGAGGCTTCGAGTCTAATATGTGGAATAAGGACACGAGATCCAAGAAAATCAGGAGGATCTCCCTAAGTTTAGTAAACCTAGGAAATCCCGCCTTGACTGATGTCGGTTACCCCTAACCATCACCAGTTAAGCCGGACCGCCGTTGGTTACCCCTTTTAACCCAAAACAATCTTATTCTCAAGGTTGGAAGTTAGAAGTTGGAATTTGGAAGTTGGAAGTTAGTAAAACTTAGCAAGAAAGTTGACAAACAAGAAAACATCTCAGAGAGATAACACATCTTCAGAGATCCAATTCCAGTGAAAACTCACATCCAAGGAAGGAGATTGAGGATCTTCCCCTGAATAGCCATCCCAACCATGATCTGATCGATCCAAGCAAAGAGGATTGTGCATGCAGCCCATGTAGAATCTTTTCTCCAGTTGGTGATCGTTTGCATCCTTCAAACCCATCAACTGACATTTGAACAGGTATTCCTCCTATGCCCGTTACCCTATTTGTTTTGTCAACAATTCAAAGAAACAATGTAAGAAAAATGTGAAACATTTTGGCACGCCCGGTGGGACCCATCCAGGGTTCCTTGCATTTCATTCATTCCTAGGAAAAAATTGTGTGTTTGTTTCCCTTCTAAAAGCATACACACTAATTTTCTTCCCTAGTAATCCACATCTCCTTTCTATTTTCTCTAAAGGAAACTTTTATTTTGGTGTAATTAATAAGAATCATTTCTTCTTGTTTTCTACATTAGAGTGAAAGAGCATCCCTTTTCCTCTTCATCTTATTGTGTCATCCAATTTCACATTTTCGATTTGGGTTTAAAAACAATCACATTCCATTCCAATTTATTGCATTAGCTCACATTAAATTAGGGAAACCTATATGCTAGAGGTCATGACCAGCTGATGGTTGACAAATGAATCATAGAAAATCACTTATATCCTTTTCTCTTTCTTCAAGTCTTACCAAACCACAAAAAAATTCAAATACATACATTCTTAAACAACATCTTACCTGGAAGAAGCTGTAGGTGATCACACGATCACGAAACAGTGGGCACCCAACTCGCTTCTCTATCGAGTCATACTTCAGAGCGAAGCCCACCCCCACCATAACATACTTGAAACCTCACCCTTTAGATCTCCTTCTTTGTAGGAAGCCATACTCACCAAAAACTCTATTTCAGAATTCAAGTGTCAATCCTTAAATAGCATAAGCTAAACAAACATAATAGAAAAGGGCACTCTTAGGATCACATTTGCTTAGTGTTTCTACTTGGCTTGTGTTTTGAGGTGAAAGATCACGTTCATCACTTTTTTGTTCATCCTTGCACACTCCTCATCAAAACTGATGTATTCCAGCTTCACCTGAGTGTGCATGGGCCATATCATCATCATCATTCACAGCACCCCCAAAATGACCTATGGCTCAGTATCTTGTTGAAGGCCATGTTAATGAAAATTCACAGCACCCCCAAAATGACCTATGGATCTACTTTTCTAAGGCAATGTCATTTGGTGTGAATGCACAACATTGAGATTTCCCAAAGTGTGGGACCTTTGCAAATGGGGAAATCTCTTGAGAGAAGGTTTGTTCATCTTCATAAACTACCTGCCACAAGCTATTCCAGTGCAAGAAAGCTAACCTAATCCTAATCTAACTTCCAAGGCGATAGGGAGAGAAAGATAACAAGGATAAACAAAGCCTACACTAAAATGGTGATACACCAAAGAAGGAAAATGTTGAACATCTATCAAAACTGCCATGGAACAAGAAGAGGTGAGTAATGAAAAGGATGGAAAAATGCATCATAGACCCAAAGATGGATTTCACACAAATAATATTCCAAAATTCCATGAACATAGCTCCAAAACCTACAATGAACATTCAAACATGCACAAATACCTGCAATGAAGAGAGGCAAGAATAAAACAAGCAAAAATGAGCAAGGATGGAAAAATGCATCACAAAACACATTTTTATTGCTCTAGAAGTTTGCACAAAACAAAATTTTACTGGTAAGAGGAAAAAAATGCCATTACAGAGTAGGGGAGGAAGTTCAAACTCCATTTTTGACCCTGGGAAAGAAAAGAAGGGAGAGACAGAGAAGAATGATGAACCCCTTTACAAATGAGCTAAACTGGCTTTTTACCATCAAACAAAATGAGAGAAATGTGGAAAACTTGGGAAAATCAATTTGAAAATCCAACCACCAACAAATCCCCTAAATCTTTCCTAAAAAGTGATGGGCTTCATGAACACACCCATACACCAAAGTACATTGTTCTGTCGAGCAAGAAAGAGGCCCATACTTCATTAATTTTGGTGGTTGGGGCCATTTTTTGTGTTTTTGCATGCCAAGAACATTTTCCCATATTTCTCCCATGAATCTCCATCAAAAATCAAAAGTGAATATTCCATCGTGTAGAGGACTTCACCAGCTTTCCAATGATACCAATAACATGAAAATCCTAGTTCTAGATCAAAAGACATGCCCTTATGAAGATTTAGGGAAAAACTAGAATTTTTAGGGAAAAAATCGGGTCGGCGGGACGAAACTTTAAAATTTTCCTCTTTTTTCATTTTGGGAAAATTTTCCAAAAATTCTCTATGCTCCACCACTCCGCTGCCACATGGTGCTTCCCAATTTGCTGATGGAATCGTGGGCTCAAACTTCACTTTTCTCTTTTTGATTTTTTATTGGGAAAAATTCCCAAAATTTTCCTATGCCCCACTCTCCCAGTGACACATGTTATCTTCCAGTTCATCATGGAGGTGCAGCCCAACTTTTTCCTTTTGTGCTTTTACAAATTTGGAAAATTCAGCCAAATCCTTCCGCAACCCCCGACTCCCGCCATTGACAAGACAGGTGGTGGCTTCAAAATGATCCGCGGGCCTTTGGGCTAAAATTTTCCTTTGTGTCCTTTTGACTGAAGCACCAAAAACTCCAAAATCCCCCCGACGCCCACCGCTCCACCCTACCACATGGCATCTTTCCACTGGTTGTGGGCCTGTTCAGGGAAAAATTCCCCAAAAAACTCTGTCGAGCCATAACTCGAAAATTATAATGAGTTAGGAGGAAAATTTTACCTTTCTAGAAAGGTGAGAAAATTCTCTATATGATGAATCTAGTTCCATAAAATTTTGAGTGCCTGAAATGTGAAAAAATTGATATTGAAGCACAAGGAAATAATGAAGGCAAGTTAGCCAAAATAAGCAGGGGGCTCATTTTGGATAACAGGCCATAGTAGTTCCATTTTCTTGAGGGTGATAAGGTGTTTTCCTTTAGTGTGCAACCATAAATTCATTCAATAATATCTTGATAGTCTCATTAAGGAAATGAGTACCCCTATCACTTGTTAAACTTAAAGGGAATCCATACCTAATGATAATAGTTTCCCATAGAAATCTTACTGCCATAGCTGTTGTGCAATCCTTTATAGGCGCCACTTTTTCCCACCTTATAAGATAGTCTGTTCAAGTTATAATGTAGCACGATCCTATCCTATGTGCAACTGGGGAGATAAGGCCCAAAAATTCAATTTCCCACTTCTTAAAAGGCTCTACACTAGTAATAGGCCTCAAAGGCATTTCATCTCTATGCCCATGATTTCCAAGGCGCTGAAAATGGTCACATTCCTTACAATACTCTTTGCAATCCTTATATAATGTTTCCCACCATAGAGAAGCTAATAGAATATTGTGCACAATGGCATCCTCCACATAGTGTCCACTTGCAATGATGCCATGAGCCTCCTCCATAATTGTTTCATGCTCATGCTCAAGTACACACACTAGTGTAAAACTTTATCCCGACCTAATTTGTGTAAGTATCCATTAATCAACATGTAAGGTGCAGTGTGGATAACAAGATGTTTCTTCTCCAAATCCTTCATTCCCTCAAGGGCCACAACTGTGTATAAAAATACAAAAATGTCCTCTAAGTTTGAGGGTGCATAGTTTAACCTTAAAAAATGGATTTGACATTGTTTCCTCAATGTTTTGTGCATCCTCTCCTGATTGAATTTTGTATAAATGGTGTAGACTAGAATTGTTCTTACCCGGCTAGACCATCACAATAAAGTTAAACTCCTGGAATAACAACAAACAACAACATATATGCCCTTGTAAAACATACTTTTTCACCAAATAATTTATTTCCATGTGGTCGGTATAAGAGATGAATGGGGTAATAAGTAAATACTGTTGACACTTATGGAGTGCATAGATCATAGAAAATGCCTTGCACTTTGTAGTTGTGTAATTTTGTTCTACTAGAGTTAGCTTCCTGTTAACAAAGAAAATAGGATGATCGGCAATCCTTTCTCCCAAAATAGCTAATATTACACTAATAGCCATGCTAGAGGCATCTACATGAATGTGAAATGGTTTAGACAATGAGGAAAAATGCAAAATAGGCACTATAGTAATCATTTCCTTTAGAGTCTTAAATGCATGTTACTGCGCCTCACCTAAATAGAAATTTCATTTTCCCTTTAATAATTCCTCTAAGGGTGCAATGATATTGGCATATCCCTTAATAAAATTTTATTAATATCCCATGTTCCCCAAGAATCCATGCACCTCGCTTTTGCTAGTAGGTTCTTCTAAGCCCAAAATCATAACAATCTTAGCAGGATCCATTAGCAGGCATTCTTTGCAAATGATGTGTCTAAGAAGAATGCCAAAAGGTGTGGAAAAAAAGCATTTCTTGATGTTTAACAATATGCTCAACTGCCAAAATCTCTCAAACATAAGCCTTAAGTTATCATAGTGATCCTTCACAAGCACGTAGACTGTCCAATCATCTAGATAAACTTGTAAGAACTTATGAATAAAATCCTAGAATAAATGTACAATAATGCATGAAAATGATGTAGGCACATTATTTAATCCAAATGGCATAGCTATGTATGCAAAAATTCCCCACTTAGCTGTGAAATTTATCTTATGTTGGTCCTCTTTTTTTATCCTTACCTGATGATACCAAAAAAATCTATCGATGAAGAATTATATCTCGCACCTTGTAATGCCCTCCAAGATTTCTTCAGTAAATGGTGTGGAAAAGGGATCATTCACACATGCATAATTTAATTCCATATAATACAAAAAAATAGGATTCTCCCATCTTTATTGATGTTGATCACCATAGGGCTCACCCATTCTGACTCCTCGATGGGCACAATGATCCCATAAATCAACATTTTGTCAATTTAATCTTTCACCTTGATGCATAGGTTCAAATTAATCTTGTAAGGCCTCTTCTAAACTTGGCATGCACCTTCCTTCATCTTGATTATCATTTCACCCAATGATTCATGTACTCATTTTAACTCATGGTAACCCCTAGGGAATAGGTCCTGGAAGTCACACAATAGTTCTATGATTTTAATAAATTCAAATTCAGACCAATAATATCCGATAATGGCCTCCGTAAGTTCAACATTCATTCTAATGTTCACTTTCTTGGTTTTCATAGGACCATGGTAGTCACGTGCCTTCTCATCCACATTGTCTAAGACTTTTCATGTACCTTCTATATGCTCAACTTCCAAGTTTTCCACTTCCTCATCATCAACTATATAGACCATCTTACCCTTCTCTTTCTCTAAGTAGGCACAACCAAGCTATTCAACATCTGCTTCTTCCTCTTCAAAGCACACCTCCAGGTCTGACTCACCTAACAACTCCTAAGGAGCTCCTCAGTCTTTGCACTATCTCCCATAATTAAGTGCTTTATGACCTGTAATGCCTCATTCATCAGAGGTTTAGAATAAAAATAGTCAAAGGTCTAAATCATACCTTCAATAAGTTCTTGTCAATTTTTAGTCTCTCTATTCAACTCTCCATAGATTTACCATGTGCGCATGTAGCCTTATAAGGTGAAATAAATCTCGTGCACCCATAACGAATGTGGTAAAGTTTCTTGCCCCTCTGTCCAAAGTCTCTCACATTATTTAATGTGGTGTTGAACAAGATCATTACCATGAAATGCATAGATATGAGTAGGTACATTAATCCATAAAAATATAGAAGATAAAGCAATCCTCACTTTTCTCCACTCCAAAATATTATCACTGTGAACCATCCACTAGCATGTTGTTGTCCCACGCAGAGTATAAACTAACATATTCATTCTTTCCACCTGGCATTCCTATTGAACTTGTATAGCAAATAGGAATACTTCTAGATTCTCTTCACCAGTGTACCTTGGTACCTGGCTTCTACCCAAATGCCTGATACAACGTGGCTTACTGACATGTGCAACTGCACTTCGTACTTTGTGACCAACCATTTCATAAGTGCCATGTGCCTAGTTATCACATGCAACACTTGTAGTATAACTCATGGACTGTGCATCATCACATTGGAGAACTCCTTCTATTGATGGCTCAAGAACTTTTGGATCTTTGATGGTGCACACATAAATTCTATTCAAATATTCTTCACTTAAGGGATCTACATAAGGTGCAGATTTTCCATCTATTAAGAGGATAATGACGTGCTCTTCTTTTTTCTCAAAAATTATATTCCCTTTGTTGAAACATAGATTATTGTTGTTTTCAGAACACCAAGGGTGCCCAGTAAAGCTGGAATTTTTTTGGCTTCTGCAAGTGATAAGACCTCAAAGTCCCCAGTAAACTTGACTTGCTGTATAGTAATTGATGCATCCTTTAAAAATCCAATAGGCATGGCTTTAGTATTATTTTTGATAAACAAAACATTTCAAGATGGATGCATTGGTGGTCTTCCCATTTGAACCCACGCATCCAAAGTGAGTACATTTAATTCCACATTTGTATCAATTATAATATTACTAAAAATCCAACCATCCACAACAACATTTAGAGTGATCTCCTTGTCATAATATAGGATATGAGGGGGAAGTTTAACATGTAAAATTTTCCTTTCGTGCTCAATCCTAGAGTGCAGAGGGTTTCCCTTTAACCAATTCCCTAATAAAGGAATAATGTTCTCTTGACGCAAAATCTTACAAACCTCTTTTAGATCATCAAAATCCATCTAATGGAGCTAAGTGTCCTTCTATTCTAACTTCCGCGACTGCTCTTTCAAACATTGTAACTCACCCTACAAATTTTAAAGTATCTCCACGATTTCTGGATAAACCCCTTTATGATGCATAGGGTTTGGATACTTTTCATGTAGAAAATCCTCTTTAGTAATGGAAGGATTCTATTTCAAAACTTCCCTGACATGTGTAGCCTTAGCGTGTGTAGTAATATTCACAGGAACCAACTCAAGATCTGACGCTAACTTTGATATCCATTGATCTTGCACAGCATGTTGCACTCTAACCATTCTCACACCCTTGTTCTCATGTTTGTGATTCTTACTCAAATGTTCATATAAGTCCAGGAATTCTTTATAGTTGAGATTATTTCTACAAAAATAAAAAAAATATTCTGAGGACACTCACACTTGAGGGATATGCATGTATAATAAGTTCCACGAGGGAAATCACTTCTTCCACTGCCAATACCTCGACCTCTGAATCCTCCTTGGTAACCTCAACCTCTACCACGACCTCCATCAGAGCACCCTTCATTATGATCATGGTCATGATGCTCACTTTTCTCCTTAGAATTATTTGCAACACCAGTCTGTCGTATGCCAATATCAATGGCATCATGAATCTGATCAATCAGCCTGCAATATTAAGTATCATGACTAGTATACCTGTAGATATTGCAATAACAAGACATGTTCTTTCTTATCGCACATTAAAAAAATGGGCACCAATTTAACTGTGGTCTAAGTGACAAATCTAAAAGTCTAGCAATAAGGAGCACACTGATTTACAAGGACAAAAATCCTTGGTACACCCTCATACTTCAAAATCTATGTACCAAATCCCACTACGTGTCTCATGCACTGAATTAGCTGACAATTTATCTAACTATTTATCCATAGCTATAATATGAGCTTTCAAGAATAGGCTCACTCCAATGTCTACACTCCCTACCACCTTAGCGCGTAGAGCTTCTTCAAGTGCCTTGTGTGGGTTTGTATAAATCTTATGTGAAAGCTCCCTCCTAGAAGGCATGATAAGTCATCAAAAAAACCACTGAGTATGTTATCACGTGTATGTCATAAGATAACTCAAAAAAAGGGTCTTGAGATGAGCATCATACTCTCCAACACTCTTAGTAGTGCCCTGCTTAATATATTTCAACGAATTGATGGTCTTTTGCTCAAAATTAGGCATATAAAATTCTTTCAAGAAATCATCCCACAACACGATATAATCTACACAACTCTGGTTAGGGTAAAAAAATTTGTACCAACAATATGTGTGCCCCTGCAATGTAGTTATAAACTGACTCACCTTGTGCTCTAGAGTAGTGATCCCCTTCTTGTGCCATAATATCTCACACATATGCATGTGCTCAATTGTATCATCAATGCCTCTATATTATGGAATACGAAGGGACATCTCCATATAAATCTACTATGGCTGGTGTGGACCGTGCCTACTAGATCTAGTACCTATGTTTCCTCCACTTCAAGAGCCACTAGATCTACCAGCACCCTAGCTATCTGACCCTTCTGATCCTCCTCTTTAAGTAGGAAATGGACCATAGGATGCACTACTTTGTGTTCTAACAGTCGTGCTAAATTGGACTCCCATAGTCTACAAAGTTTTTCTACTTCCAGACATTATACCAACATTTTGCACACCCATGTTTTGTACTGACGATGCACCAGAAAAGATACCTCTACCCAGACCTACAAATAACATAGATGACAATTACCACCACCATAGATGAATAATTTCCTTGAATAACTCCTAAAATTGACTACAAATTGACTCTGTCTACTACAACTCTACTACTCACACTAGCTTGCTTACTGTTAACTAATGTAGAATTTGTAAAACCAAGCACAAAGGCTAGGTCACTTGGTAGGTTTAGATGGTCATCCTCAGTCCACAATATTTCATCTAATGCGCACTCATCCAAAGCTGAGGAGGGTTCTCTACCATGCGTCCCCAAATGGGGGAGTTCCAAATGCTCTAGCTCCATGTCCTCTGCATGAGCTCCAAATCCTTCACGAGCCATCTCACTCCACAACACCATTCTTTCCATGATATCTCGCTACTTCATCAGATCCCTCTTGCACACTTCATTAAACTTAAACTGCCTTTCTTCTCTCTGTCTCTCTACCACTAGCTTCACCATCTTTACAAAACCTACTCCTACCCCCGTGCATGGTGGGTTTTAGCTAGCAATAGGTTTTTCTTCCAAATCCAGGGTCACAATCAAGATCTTGATTACCAAAGGATTACCATAAAAATATGATCCTCTAGGCTCGCGCAAGAATTGGAACTCAACAACTTCTGGGCAAGAGTCTGTGGAAACTACATACTCAAGAATATAGCTATTCAAAACACCATGGAGCCAAACATCCACAAAGTGGGTCCAAATCAGATCTACATCATACAAGGCCTAGAATTATTCCTATTTCCAAAAAATTGTGTCAAACCTCTAATTCCTCTTAGACGCGTACGCAACCAGCCACCCATACAACTCTATGGGAAAGATGGTGAAGAAATTCTCATATAAAGCATCATACAATTTTTTCTCAACCCACACATGTGCATTAAACTCATGTTCAATGTTAAATATGTGAGCATACTCTTCTTCTAGATTTTCTAACCACTCTTCAATACTGACTAAGGTCAACTAATATGTCTTCATCATGCAACATCTTGAAAAAGAGCTGAGAAAACATCTTGACCAATGTAATCAA